>VBSM01000500.1:5960171-5975182 GCA_008086735.1 Cheirogaleus medius
CTTTCTTCTAATATCTTCTAGAAGCTTTCTTTTTTGCAGAGACGCTCTATCTGGAGGCGTTTCTCGTCCGCCATCTTGCTCCGCCCTCCAATATTTCTGTTTTAACTTTTCTTTTACTAGTTCATTGGCCAGACCTCAACAATAATACATAACAACAGTTTTACAGAGAAGCCCTGATTTATTCGTTTCGGCTGTTTTAGTGTTTGCTATGATGATAACTATCGTTTTTTGATACTCTTTTGTCTTAAGAAATTTGTTTCTATTTCTAATGTACTAAAGTTTTCTAACTTATTATTTTCAGTTCTGAGTTGAATTTTGTAATATATAACTTGGGACCCCACCAAGATGATCATATATATCTTTTCTCTTTTAACCTACTCATCTAATAAATTATATTACATTTTTAAAAGACATTAATAAATTTTGTAATGTTGAGCCAAGGTTTCTAATCATTCTTGGAATGAAGCCTCCTTGACTGTGGCATTCCTCTTTTAATACATTTCTTTTAATAATTTTTAATATTTGATTTGCTAATATTTTCTCAGAATTTTTACTTCTCTATTCAAATGACATTGGACTGTGTTTTTTCTTTGAAAGACTGTCTAGTTTCATTATCAGAGTCAAGAAATGAAGTTGAAGATATTCCATATATTTTATGCTCTCAAGAAATTTATGTGATCTGGGAATTATCTTTTCAGTGAAGACAGGATAGAACTTGCACACAAAACTATTTAGACATGGTGACTTCTTGGTGAACTTCTGGGAGAAGGGAGGATTTATTGTTCTGTTTAAATTTTTTACATATTTTTGAGTCAGTTGTGGACATTTTTATTTTCCCAGGGTGGAGACACCATTCATCTAGATTTTCAGATTTATGAAAATCATGTTGCATATAATATTTCCTTAACGTGTGTTTTTTGTTTTGCTTTTATTCTCATTTTAATTTTTTCCAGCTTTACTGAGGTTTTATTGACAAATAAAAATTGTATATATTTAAGTTCTACAAAGTGATATTTTGATATAAGTATTCATATGAAATGATTACCATAATCAAGCCAATAAACATGTCCATCACTTCATAGCCTCACCCACTTCCCTTCTTCTTGTGGCGAAAATACTTAAGATCAGGCCAGGTGCAGTGGCTGATGCCTGTAATCCTAGCACTCTGGTAGGCCAAGGCAGGAGGATTCCTTGAGGTCAGGAGTTAGAGACCAGCCTGAGCAAGAAAGAGCAAGACCCCATCTCCACCAAAAATAGAAAAAAATAGCCGGGCATGGTGGCGCAGACTGTAATCCCAGCTACTCGGGAGTCTGAGGCAGGAGGATCGCTTGAGCCCAGGAGTTTGAGGTCGCTGTGAGCTAGGCTGACGCCACTGTACTCTAGCCCAGGCAACAGAGCAAGACTCTGTCTTAAAAAGAAAATAATAATAATACTTAATATCCACAATAAGATTAACATTTTTAATATTTAATTTGAAAATATTTGTGGTTATGAAATGTGGTAGGCTAAATAATATTTTCCCAAAATATATTCGTGTCCTAATTTCTGCAAACCGTGAATGTTACCTTATATGGCAAAAGGGACTTGTGATGTGATGAAGTTAAGATGAGTTGGTTATCTGGGACTATCCAGGTGGCCCCTGCATGAAATTACAAGAGTCTTTATAAGAGGGAAGCAAGAAGGTCAAAGGACATGTGGTTACCAAGGAAGAGGTCACAAGCCAAAGGGTACAGAAATATAGGCAACCTCTGGAACCTAGAACTCCTAGAACCTCCAGAAGGAGCCAGCCCTGCCAACACCTTGCCATTGGCCCAATGAAACTGACTTCAGACCTCTAACTTCCAGAATTGTAAGAGAACAGATTTGTGTTGATTTAAGCCACTACATTCGCAGTAATCTGTTATACTCACTGTAGGACGCTAATACTTCCTGTAATCATTTTTTTTCGATCTTTTTCACATCTGATGTGATATTATTTCTTGATCATCCTTTTTTTCGTCATCCTCGTCAAAGTTTAATCTGTTTTTGTTTGTTCTGTATTTTTTAAGAACCCACCCTTTTTATTCTAACTCATTTGTTTCTGCTCTTATCTTTGCTAATTCTTACCTCTTACTTTTCCTGGTTTTCTTTATTTTTATTTCTTTCACTTCTTGAATTCAATTAAACATCATTCACTTTTCATTTCTTCTTACTCATAAAGTCATTTAAGGAAATGAATCATCCTTTAAAAATAGATTTTGCCACATGCAGGTTTTCAGACTTTTAATAATTTTAAGCCATCTATCATTTCAGTTTTGATTTCCTTTCTGACCCATTAATTTTTTTAAAAAAAAAAAGTTGTTTTAAGTTTTGAAGTGTCTTTTTTTTAAAGTCACAATTTCTAAAGTATTTAACAAGGATTATTTGATTAGTAAACTCTAATGTTAAAGCATTGTCGTTAAAGCAGTGAATGTGGCCAATAAACGTTCCACTTTGGGGAAGTTATTTCTTTAAACGTTCAGTTTTTGCAGATGTCTCCCTGGCCTTTGGGAGGAAGGGACGCCTCGGTTTTGTGAGGGACATAGTTTTACATATCACTAGAAATCATGTCTGTAATTCTGTTGTCTCTGTCTCTGTGTCTTTATTTATATCCACAGCAAGGAATTCTGTCCCTGTCCCATCGGCAGGGGGGCTTGGGGTGAGGGCTGACATGACAGGTTTGCATACTTAGAGAGATGCTCTGGGGGAAGCAAGATGGACTACGGCTCGGCGACGGGAAGGGGCGGTCGGGCGACCCACAGGCCACAGTGGGAACGGCTGAATGAAGCCACACCATGCAGAGGGAAGGAAAAGCAGGGAAGGGCCTTGGAAATCCTTTGGCCCAACCTCTAATTTTATGGGAGCCAAGGCCGGCCAGAAGACAGACATAACTTGGTCAAGTTCACAGGGCAGCCAGCAACCGAGGAGGGGACTCAGATCCAAGCCCCCGGCCGCCAGCCTCAGGCCCTCTGCTGCACCGTGCTGTGGCGTTGGGGTCGCAGGAAGAATGACACAGTCCTTTACTCTCTGCCTGGTCCTTTCTGCCAGGGCACCTAAACCTCCTCGCTCTCTGTCTTTGCCACTGGGAACCAAACTAGTCAAGAGGGTGACCAGGCCCCCATGCGAAAGAGTACAATGGGCCCCCACCTTGATGAAAACCCGGTGAGACCCTGCTCTGCGGCCGTTCCAGACGCTGCCGCGCCGGAGACGGGCGGCACAGACAGCAGCAAGCGTCCCAGGAACTTCCAGTGTCAGCGTGTCCGTCCTGCAGCGCCGGGCAGAGGTGCTTTTGCACCGTGTGCATGTCAAGAGTAAATGCATGTTGGCACACTAAACAAAACCAGTTGGCCTTGAGTATTAAGGTCATTCATAAATGTTACTTTTTAAAATAGAATTACAACATTTTTTCCTAACTTTCACTATTCTGTGCACTATGCTACACTCTCATTGCCCTTGCGTTTCCTTTTTCTCCTGAACAGGAGGAAGGCCTTACAAATTTTTGTAAGTTTGGGTGTGCTCCAGAGACCTAGCCATGCCCGTTATCACGGCAGCACCACTGTCCCCATTAGATGGCTGTCACTGTCCCCATTAGATGGCTGTCACTGTCCCCATTAGATGGCTGAAACTGTCCCCATTAGATGGCTGTCATTGTCTCCATTAGATGGCTGTGCTCTTAACCTCTTTGGGCTTCAGTCTCCTCATCCAGAAAATAGGGATAAATTTGGGAAGAAGTGTTGTATGGATCAAAGAGTTGATATATGTACAGTGCTTTTTGACAAGGATAGTAAGAACTCAGTATATGGTAATGTTCATTTCTGCTAGTAGTATAGTAGCTGTCATCAGACTAATTTAGTAATTGCAGTATTTGATAATTTTCCAGAGAGGCAAATGCCTGAGCCATTCGGCCAGTCTCTCAGAATCAGGCTGTAATATCCTTTTTGTAAGAGACAAGTTACTATCGTAGAGAGGGCTCTGTAATCACACAGACCCCAGGTGGAGTCTCGCCTCTGTCCCGGGTTTAGCTGTGATGTCTCAGGCCAGTTATTTAGGGCCTGTGAGCCTCGTTCTTATCATCTCTAAAACCTGGACGGTAACCCTGATCCTGGAAGGTCAGCAGACACTGGGGGAAGGGAGTTCCAGACCTGCCCCCCAAGCAGCAGCGTCCTCACTCAGAGCCGTGAAGCTTTCAGTCCTGGGCAAACCCACAAGCCTACAAGAAGGGGCTGGGCTGCTAGAGACGTCATGGCCCCGAATCCAACAAGCAGGGCAGTGTGTCATGAAGATGCAGAGTCAGAGGACTGGGGGAGGCGCGGTGGTGCCGTGTGTCAGCTCCACTCCGAGGAGGGCTCGGCTGAGGCAGGAGGGAAAGTCAGAAGGAGGGCAACAGGAAGACAAAAATCTTGGGCAAAAAATAAAGACAAAAAGTGGAAAAATCCAAAACGCAATGCACCAAACTCTAACAAACTCAGGCGTGAAACTGGAATCTCCCAGCAAGTAGCTGTGACCTTGTTACTGAAGACAGATCAGTGCAAGGGAAAACCCAGCAAAGGGGTTGTGAAAATGGAGGCTTTGGACTTAAAATGACGTAAAACAATGACCAGAGTGCTGGGCATTGCTGGTTCTGACGCAGACCGCCGACGGTGTCACCGTTGCTGTGAGTGTTTGGTGACTACACGTCCTTGCATTGACCCACACGGGAAGTGCAGAGACCCTCACCTTGCGCGGGGCCAGGGATGCAAGGTGGGCTACCGAGAGCTGGAGAATACAATGTGTTACAGCAGAAAGCGACGATCTGTATGGTCATGGGACTCCTTAGCAATACCCAGAGGCAGGCGGAGACGAGCACGCTGGCTCCCAGGACACACTGAAGCTGCGGTGTGGGCTGAAGCAAAGGGAACCGAACACGCCCACCACCCTCTTCTCTGCCCAGCCTGCAGGGCACGTGCTTCGGGTCAGGCATGCCTCTGAGAGACGCGGTCACCAATGTGCCCTGCCCCTACTTGGATTCGCAGCGTCTCCAAACTACATTCCCCTCCACTTCCCAAGGTCCGGTGACAACACTAAGGCAACAACACAGTGGCTTGTGTTCAGAAGGTGAGCAAAAGACCCAGAAATGGCCTCTCAGGTACAACTGGGAGGGCTGCACCAGCCGTGGCTGACCAGAAGGCCCCTCTGGGGGTAGGCCAGGCTTTCGCCCGCTCTGTTCCACGGGGGACAGGACAGGGACATATTCAGACCTATTTATAGGGCTGGGGGGGGGGACATGTGTAAGCGCATCATTCCCTGGGGCAGGCTAGACCACTGCACCTGGACACAGAGAGGCACAGACTGGGTTCTAAAGCAGCGGTCCCCAACCTTTTTGGCACCAGGGACCATTTTCATGGAAGACAATTTTTCCACGAACTGTGGAGAGTGGGGATGATTCAAGCACATTACATTTATTGCACACTTTATTTCTATTATTATTACACTGTAATATATAATGAAATAATTACACAACTCACCATGGGTTGGGGACCCCTGTTCTAGAGCCTACAGCGGGCCTAGAGACAGATGTCCCACCCTGGCCTCTCCTCTGCAATTCCCATCTCTCTCCTCTCTCGAGGTGCCCGGGAGAAGGAATGACCCAGTAAGAACAGGGCAGCAACGTCAGAAAATACATCACAGGTGACTATTTCAGAGGAGTTGAAAAAGGTGACATTTTCCATTACAGCCCAGTGTGTCGCGCTAATATCCCCCTTTCTGAACCGCAGGCTCCCCACCGCCACCCACGGCCTCCTGACTTCACTTCTAATAGGTACCGCGGAGGCGCCTGGAGGAGAGGTTTCGTCTTGCTGACACATCCTACTTCCACTCTTGCTGGCACGGAGAAGGCGACTTTGTTTGTGTCTGACTCCAGCTGGGCCACGGCGGGGCCCTGTGTGATGCGCGGAAATGGCTGGGAGATTGCTCCCACCTTGGCCACCCACCCTGCAAGAGACCTCACGCCAACTCCCTTCCACCCCTGCACGCGCACCCCACCCCCACCCCTCACCCCTGCAACACTCCTGTCCCGGGGACCTTGGAGAGGTCCCAGCTGAGCACACAAACAATGGTCGTGAAAACCTTGCACTTGCCCAGCGTGCTTACTGGAGAAGGGAGAAAGTGACAACGTGTGTGATGTTCTCTCCCCTAAAACCTCTCTCCAGGCCACAGGCGTTTAACCACTTCGGTACGAGCGTTGACTACAGTCAACAGCCACAGATGAATGCGCACAGCCGAGCGTTGACTGTAGCCGACAGCCAAAAGTTTTTACAGCTTTTATCTCTGCAGTTGCAGTGTGTACGTTCAGCTAATAAGTTACTACGAATCTGTGACCTTCTAACAAGTCCTTAGTAGGAGTTATTATAGTTATTTTCCTAAAGCTACCTGCAAAGTAAAACAAGCTTTCAGTGCTTTAAAGCTTTCCTCATCACACAAGAGCAAAACGGATGCGCCGTCAATGCACAGCACAAACTATCTTGAGGACTATGAGTGGCGGCTGTAGGCGAGGGTTCGCAGCCGGTGAGTGCCGTACCGAAGTGGTTAAGCAGGGGCTGGCGATACAGTGAGATGTACAGACGTGTTGGAATCAAAAGTCATCTGTGTTTCATTCACTTAATCCGCAAGACATCATCCAGCAACCACCATGCACTGGGCACTCTTCTGAGCTTCTGGAAAGATGCCAGTGAACAGCATCTCAAAGGAGGAAGAGTCCCTGCTTGCATGGGGGCCACATCTACTGGGCTAAGAACCCACGGTGAAGCTGGTCACACTGGGGCGATTGCACCCCTCTCCGCGTCACCGTTTCTTAACTCTCCAAATGGGACGAGCAGCGACCTCCGCCTTATGGGGCCGTTGTGTCCTTCTGTAGAGTGCTGCACGCGTTATCATCATTGATATTCTCACAGCCCGCCGCGGGAGCAGGACTCCTGAGAGAAGAGAGGGAAACTGGAATACGATTATCCTAATTCTCTCTGGCCGGGGCAGTCGAGCAGCGGCCTCAGACTCAGAGCCCCCCACACTGACTTGAGGTCTCTATCACCTCTCCTCCTACCGTCCCTTGTACTCTGTCCACCCTTGTCATCCTGTTTGCCACACTGTCTAACCACCTAGAGAGCACACACCCCCTCTCTTGCTCGGCTGTGGACCCCCAGTGCCCAGCGTGGTGATGCTATTTCACAGCTGTCTACGGACCATGAGGTTTGGAAGAACAGATTATGAATGAGTGAGAGCGAATGGACAAGGAGCCCCTGAGTGCTACCACTCTGTCGGTGACATGCTGACCCCACCACACACCACAAGAGCAAAGTATGTAGCTTGTTCCATAGATGACATGGTCTTACACGCTCGCCCCTATCCTCATGTGAACACAGTCAAAAAGACGGACCACCTGTGTCCCGAGTGCTCTTCACTCTAAGTCCCTTCCCCACCGGGGCTGCTCCCAGGTGCTCCGGTCATTGCGAAATGCTGAGCAGCTGTGCCGAGCCAGGGTGGACAGGCTCTCGCAAGGTGGCACGCCAGGTGGCTTTGACCATCCTATGACCCAGGAGCTGGGGCCCAAGTTGGAGTCCCATGGGCAGGTGCTCGTCTATGCAGGAAGGGTGAGGGTGCACCAAGAGAGGTTTCTTCCCACTTCCGCAGGTACCTGCTCCCCAGTTTAGTCCCCCAGGTCCCAGAGGTGGTCTTAGTCACGGCCTCTTGAGCATGGACTTTGAGATCAGACCAACCTAGTCATGAACCCCATCTCTGCCATCCACTGCCTGCTACCACGTGACTTGTCTTCCCTAAGCCTGGCTGGATTTCCGCGTTTACAAAGTGGAGCTGATACTGTGGATGTGGATGTGCACTGTGGTATGAAAGAGGGAATTCATGTAACGGAAACCCAAGTAACTCGTGCAAACCAACAAGCCTACGAGAGGTCATTTAAATGGGGATAAATATAAATAGTAAATATACAAACAATAACTCGAATATAAATATTAATATAAGTATCCACATGATTAAATGTAATAAATATACAAATAATAAATATGATTTATAAATATATAAATTACAAATAGAAAACCGAAGCATAAAGATAAGCCGCCCAGGCCACGCAGCTGGTAAGTCCTGAGTCTGGATTTGTACCCTCAGGGCCCCCCGACCCCAGGGTCCCCTCTCCTGCCCCCTGTGCTAAACAGCTGCCACTGCTGTTGACTCATGACACAAGGTCCCTGAAAGTGCTTAACCCCACCTCCTCCATCAGGTGACATGAGTGTCACATCCACACCCTCATCCTCGTCTTCCCTGGGTGAAATGCAGGCATCCGAGTGCTGTGAGGAGGCCTGTGACCCAGGCTTGGTAAAGGACACCCTGAAAGCCGACTCTGCCCACCACTTCCGAGAAGCCGCCAGGGGTAGGGTGGAGACCGGACCGGAGTGAGACGGAAGGAACCGCAGGACGGTGGAGGAGGAGGGCACTCCAGGACAGCAAGGGCCCTGCCACGGGCTTTCAGCGAGAGCTGAGCTGCATCCCACGCAGGCCTCGGCAGGCCCGGGCTGCGACTGACGGTCTCTTTTAGCTGCAGGTATGAACCAGTGCTCCCGACAAGAATTGTCGCCTCCTTGGGTGACAGACTGGGGAGCCCAGGAGAATCTCAGTTTGGCTGGGGCGTAGCAGGCACAGAGGACCAGAGACAGGGTGCCGACTTCCCTCCTTCCCCCAGGGGAGACGTCGCCTCATGGCTTGGCCGGCTGAGTAAGTTCTGCTCTGTATTTTTATTTTCTCATGTCCCAGCTCCCTCTCTAAACTACAGCTCTCAGTAATAAAAAATAAATAAATAATAAAATAAAATAAAATAAAATAAACTACAGCTCTCTAGAGGGTGAAACCAGGTCTATTCACCTTATGCATCTACTCTTGAGCGCTGTCCATCAACCGTTTGGGTTTGCCGGGCGCAGAGAGCAGGGGGGGTCCACAGCGCGGTGAGAGGACCCTCCACCGGGAGTGAGAACAAGTGGCTGGGAGGGTGCACTTCCGGGAAGGGCGTCGCATGCAAACCATGGTGTGCGGGACAGGCATGGGCCCCCCTTCTCTGCCCAGTCCCAGGGGAACTGCGCGCTCCCGAGAAAAATGACATTCAACGTCCAACGCACGATGCCACTAAGCCCTCAGTGAGGACACCTTCTCTCTGTCCCCTGCACTTCCCCGGAGAGCCCAGGCCTGGCCCAGAAGGGACCACTGAGTCCTGCCATGCTTCACGCTGCCGGGGAGAGCACAAGCCTGGCTGAGTGCAGCTGTGGCTGTTGTTTAAGAGCCTTCCCCCGTGCAATAACCTCTCATTATATTTTAATGTTGTTGTAACTTTATGGCTTAATCAGTATTTGCAATTTGTTAGTAGCCTGGGCGGCCATAAAATTGTTTTCCAGGTACTGAAACATCCCATCAAGGTTTGTAAAGCAGTGGTTCTTAGTTTATCACACCCATAAAATGCCCTGGCAATTTGACAGATATAATAACTTTTTTTATCAAGTGTCTAATTTGAGAGGAAATTAAGCCATATGTTACATGCAGCTCGCACTGGGCCTGGGAGCTCTTCAGCCTCCCGTTCTCCCAGGGACGGCCCTCTGATCGCCCCATCTGTCCTCTGCAGCCAAGGGCTAGGTCTCCTTCTCGCCCCTCGCACGGAAGACCGCAGAGCGGGGGCAGGTGGGCATGTGCCCACAGCGTGGCCTCTGCGGGCGTCCCTAAGGGGACAGTGCTTTTGCACCGAGGCTCCAGCAGTGGCTGAGAAATCAGTCCCCAAACAGACAGCTAAAGCCCTGCTAACCTCACCCCTACATCTCCCCCAAAATTGACGCTCCTAAGGCCTCACCCCACCACGCACCTACGCGTGAAAGGAGCAAGGCTGGTTCTCTGCCCTTCACTGGGGACCCTCATCCTCATTCTCCATGTGCATCTTAACCTCTCCTACTTTTCTTGCCATTTTGTCCAAGTCACAGGGGGAGAGCAATTATGCCAGAAAGACACGTGGAAAAATAAACTATTCTACTTCCCGGTGACATAGGTTCTCTCCTCTCTGCAATTTTCAAGCGTTCATTTCTCTTGGGACAATATTGAACCAAAGAACAATTACAGGCAAAGGTTATATTGTGTGTACACACCTCCTACCCCACCCAGGCCTCAGTGACGTGAATGCCGAGCGTCAACCTTTCATGCGGCCCAGAAACAGCCCCGCCATGCCCACGGCCACCGCTCCGCTGGTGGGGGACAATTGTCACCTGGAGTTCCAGCACTCAGCGGCAAGCGTCTCCTCCACCATGACACCCAGCCCTAGACTGGAAAATGGGATCTGGACCACCCTGCATCACTTGTCACCCTTTGGTCAGCATTTCCTGGGCACCACCATGTGGCCAGCAGTGCCCTGAGCTCGGAGGGACGAAGACATGGTCTCTGCCCCTCCGAGGAACTGACCAGAAAAACAAATAAATAGAGCTATGGGGACAGAGGAAGGACCCGAGCCTGCGTGGCTGTGGCCGTAGCCAGAGCCACCTGGCAAAGCAGGCAAGGGCCAGGTTCGTAGGTCCTGGTACTCGAAGCCAAGGAGATCGGGAGTGATTCTGAAGTTGTGGGGAGCCGTCAGAGGATTTGAGGGTTGGGGGTCACATGATCACAATAGAATTTTAGGTCACAATGTCATCAAGGTAATGAAGAGCTACACAGAGGTGGAAGTCAGACTGCAGAAGGTCTGTGTCATGTGGGGCTGCCTGGTGTCCAATACTGTCCTCCACATCCCCAACCTCATCTTCCTGTTAGTCCCCTGTACCCCTTTCGGTGGAAACACCCCCTTTTGTGTGTTCTTGGAGGGAGACAGCTGCCCACCTCCTATCATGGAAGGGGCGAGATTCTCTGTCCCCTGCCCCGGAGAAGCCAGGGGCAGGCTGATGACAGCCAGGGCAAATCTGACAGTCCCTTCTGGAAGCGTCGGATGTTGAGAGCAGCTAACAGCACACTTTCACAGACTGGTGGCAGGTTGTATTTTTCAGAAATGATCACAGCAATATTCCCGACGCCACAAGCTCTAACAAGAGGTGGAGTCTCTTGAAACCGTGGAGGTGACATTGTAAAACTTCAGCGGCTACGTCGTGAAAAGTGAGATGGCTTCAGTCTGCCTCATTCTCTCGTGAGGAGCTTGTCCGCCCTCGGGACCAGCCCCCGTGTTGCAGGAAGCCCACACCACATGCGGGACCGCGTGCGGGTGGGTGTCCCGGCAAACGGTCTCAGCAGAGTCTGGCGACACCCAGCATCAGCCATAGGACATGTGGGGGAGATTCCAGGTCCCAGCCTCCGAGCTGGCCCCGCAGGGCAGAGACAAGCTGTTCTCTCCAAACCATGCCCGGATCGCAGATTCACGAGCAAAACAAATGTTGTCCTTTTAAGTCACTAAGTAGTTTGGGTAGTTAGTTACACAGAAATCGGTCACCGGAACAGTGGCCTTGACTGCGGACCCAGCTGCTTGATCTCCAGAGCTCTCTTGCCTCCTAGCTCTGGTCTAGCCCTGCTCTTCCAGTTTCCCCTGGTGTCGTGAGCACCAGGTAACTTTTCGGTAGACAGTCCCCCTGCGTGAGACGGCAGGATTGGGTTTCTGTCACTTGCAAACACGATTCCCAGCTGAGGCGGACTCTCTTGCCACGGACCAGGAGAGGGACGGTAAGGCCTGGAGCAGTCCCAGCTTTCAGCTCCAGCGCGGCACTCGAGAGACACAGCACCAGGGACCAAGATGACAGTCTACCGGGAACACAGGAAGTGGTGAAGCTACCGCTACCCGGGTTCGGGCTGAATCCTTAATTCCCACGTGTTCTCTCCGTTGGGGGACGCGGGGGTGACCGTGTGCGTGTGTCTGGGTGAAAGCACACAGAGAATATTCGTGCTTTCTCAAAATGGGACCAAAAGGGGAGCAACACCTTCTGTTTCTGTCCTGTGCCCCGCCCCCCCACCAATGTCTCAAGGACCAACTCTAAAGGTTGATAACTGACTTAATAGAAGCACAAGAATAACTGTGCATTTATGTAAAGCCCTTCTCAAAGGAGCTCTCAGGCCTCTGCAGATAATGGACTTATTTATCCTCAGAGCACCTCTGTGAGGCAGTTACAGGACAGGGGTGACCAGACTCGAGTCATAAATAATGCCGGGAACAGCACGAAGCCCAGCTAGCCTATAACTCTGGGGCCCTGGGCGAGACGGGGTGGGCCCAAGGTCACCCAGTGAGTTGGGAACAGGACAAGCCTTGGTGCTAGGGTGGCATGACTCATGTCCTCTCTGCCTGTCCCCCAGGCTTGTGCGGTCCTGTCACTGAGTCTGTGGTTGCACGGAGTGAAGAGATAAATCTGCCAGCCGGACCGGTCGGGATAGGTCAGCACTTCCTCTTCCAGCCCAGCAGGGCTCTGTGGCCAACAGGCACGACGGCTGCCCGGAAACCCGGAGACAGAGTCCACGCAAGTAATGGGGGAACTGGCCTGGCCAACACAGCTTGAAAAAATATTCCCATCACGGGGAACTGCAAATCAATAGAGAGGAAATCACCCCAGCCTCACACGCAGAGACCAACACCTGCCCTGCGGAAGCCACGGCAGCAGCCTCGGTCATAAAAGCTCTCTCCCGGCCAGCGTGGGCTTGCTCTAGAGGCTCCGAGTGAAAGCAGAAGTTGAACGCGAGCTATATACTGTATTTGTTTAAATTTCATGCCAGCGAATGTCTGTGACGCAGGAGACAGGTTTATGGAGAGAGAAATAAAATGTTGACAAATGGCCCTGTAATCAACTGGAACATGCAATAAATCATTAGAATGCCAATAACACTTCCAGGACAAGCTTAGAAAGGTCATTACTGTGTCACAATCTATCTTCCAGCACCAAACAAAGCAAACAGAACATGTTGGGAATAGGATTATGAGGGAAGCATCTGTCAGTCCTAATTAAGAATTAACTACAGATCGTATCTTGGGAGATGTATAATTTATTTTCCCTCTTCTTCCTCCCTACACACTCGCAAAAAGAAAAATAAATCAATAAAAAATTTAACCAGTTCCTGAGTAGAGATGATGTCAAAGACGTCAGCCCAAAGCATAAGCCAGGGAGGGCCGAGACCCAGGAGGCTGGGGGGGCGCGGAGGTAGGCCAGGGACAGAGAGCCACAGAACTCCAAGTCAGCCTGGGTCCGGAAGCTTCTCTCTTTGCCCCAGCCCAGCCCAAGACACTGTTTTGCACTGTCAGGAATGTTGGGGTTATTTAATATTTTGGCAACTGAGTCTCACAAGCAAGAAAGAGGCAATAAGAAGGCTGGAAGTTAAAAAAACAAAAAGGCGCCAAGTCCTTTTTACCTGAATGTACCAGTTAAGAGTGAATTTGGCTGCAAGCAACAAACAACTCAACTCACAGTAATTTAAACAAAGAATTGTTTATTTTTCTCATATAACGGAAGTCCAGAGGTGGGAGTTGCTGGATCAGTTTCCTAAATGTCTGTCTTATAATCTTTCGGGTGTCAGCTTTCACCCTCTTTGACTCCACAGTCACAAGATGGCTGCTGTGGCTCCAGACATCATGTCCATGTTTAAGGGGGGAAGGACGGGGAAAGATGGTTCTAGACTTCATTATCCCTATTATCAGGAAAACCAAAGTTTTCCTAGAACCCTCTCACCCCCAGTAAACTTAGCTGTTTATCTCATTGACCAGAATTGTCATTCAGTTGGTCAATTTGCTTAGTTGTCGATTGTCTCACTGACAAAATGGCCCCCAAAGAGCCTGAAAGATGAAGTGGACACATCGTCACCCCAAATAAAGTCCAAGTTCTGTTTCCCAGCGAGGAGAGAGGAATGGATTTGGTGTCATGGACGACCAGGGTTTGCCACGCCGGTAACGTGGGGCAACGCAGACACCAGTTGCGTGTGTGTGTTCGCCTCCTGCGTTTGCAGAAATGGTCTTCGTCCCACAGGAGAAGCTGCTGGTGGCCTAAGCTCGGTTACCCATGCCCTGCCCTGCCACGATGGCCGCTGCCAAGAGTGCACGGCCACCATGGGCCAGCGTGTTCCCATTTCGTTGCACTCTTTTCTAACAAGGGCAAGTCCACTTGGTTCAGCCTTAAAGGAACTCAGGGTCCTCAGAGAGTCAGGGAGAATATATCCACTCCGCCACCAGAGACGTGGATCCAAAGGGTCTTTTCACCAGTGGCCGCTGCACAGAAGTCCCCAAGATGTCTTTGTTGTGTATCTGGGTTTTGCTTTCTCCCAGGCAGCTCTTCCCTCTCCTCTGTTTGGCTGTGTGTGCGTGTAGGTGTGTGTGTACATTTGCAGGTGTCTTCCTCTCTCATTGCCCTTCCCCTCTCCTGTGAGCGGGGCCCTGTCCTGCGGTGCAGGCGACTTCCCCAGACCTGTTCCTCTCACCGCCATTAACAGCATTGCCACTGTTGTTGCTCGCTCTCTCTCTCTCTCTCTCTCTCTCTCTCTTGTTCTTCCTGCCTTCCCTTCTCAGGTCTCTGTTTCTGCTTGAGTTTGCATTTCTCCCTTTATTTTATTTTATTTTTTTCTGCTGACAGAGACAAGAGCTCGTCCTAGTTCACCATTTCAGGATTTGTTGCAAAATTCAAGGTACAGGTTTATGGCTGCCGGTGTCCTGGTTATAGCGCGGCTCTTACGGGTCCTAATAAACTCAGCTGCTCTGGGGGCCTCTTAAATTCCAGGATGAAAGATAGAGAAAAGGCATTGTTTGGTTCCCGCCACGTACAGGGATCCTCATCCTTGAAGGCTGAGGATAATGTTTCTTTCTTGGGGCAGCGAAAGCCCATAACTCTCGAATGCTGCCCAGGAACTGGAGGACAGAAAAAAAGTCCTTTCCTTCTTCCTGGTTGCCCAGATGGATGGCAAGCAAGAGACGAGCTTGGAGCTAGACAGCCACAAATCAAGGACTGAAATATAGCAGTATTTTTTTTTTTTTTTGCCAA
>VBSM01000500.1:5975282-5992742 GCA_008086735.1 Cheirogaleus medius
AACTATTATTACCCTGGTGACCACTCATGGTGACCGCTCATGGGCAGCTGCCTCCTGTGCGTGGTGAGGGATTTCTGGGAGTACGGTTGGGCGTGCTGACCAGCAGGGCTGGTGGTCCAGGAGGTGGCCTTTGGTTTAATCTTGAGCATTTGACACTTCAGGCCATGCCACTGGTGCCATACGATATGTGTCCAGACAGCTTCAGACTTTGTGTCCCCTGTCTCCAAACTGGAGCAGTTTAGCCCGCAGAATGATTTTTAATTAATCAAGTTGTGCAATTTAGAGAGGTATTTCAGGTCACCTTAAGCTCTCCCGTGGAACCTGGATTTTGCATTAAATGAAAACTATTAGTATTCGGAAACGCTTTAGCATGAGAGTGGCCATGCAACCTTGACCTCTGTGTTTATGTAAACGTGTTTTCATTATTATCGTGCCGGGGAGGGCGGGGGCGGGAGCTGGAGGAAGAGAAAGCCCTGCTTGTTAACACCGTCCTTGCGAATGTTCTTTGATTAGCAGCAGCTCGGGTCTAAGGGGGTCGGATGTTGTTGCGGCGAGCGTGCCTGGCTAGAGGACACCCAAGCAGCGCCCCTGGCTCGGGAGGATGCTGTGTGGCCTCGGTTGCCCTCCACTTTGAGTTTTCCTCAAATCATCCCGATCCTCTCCTCCTACCCTGCAGGAACTGGCCCGGAGGTCGGCCAACTACAGCCCACATCTCGCTCGATGCCTATTTGTGTGCAGCCCTCCAGCTAAGAATGGTTTTTGCATTTTTAAATGATTGCAAAAACAAAAATAAAAATAAAGATACTATTTCACAACACATGCAAAGGATTTAAATTTCGGTGCCCATTAATAAAGTTTTATTCGATCACATACATATTCCATACTTGTCCGTTTACTTGTCCGTGGCGCTTTTGCCATGTTGGGTAGTTGTGCCAGGGGGCATATGACCCCCAAAGCCTAAAATAGCGGCTAGCTAGGCTCCTGCAGAAAAAGTGCACTGACCCCTAATCCAACATTGGTTCCTCTGGATCTCCTTGGCAATCAGTCAGCAACACGTGGTGCGTTTCTCCCTACCATTTATGGAATCCACCCTCTCCACTCGCTGCTCGGTAAGACCCAAGTGTCTCTCACCGGGATGCTGCAGCAGCTTCCAGAGTAGTCTCCCAACTTCCAGACTTGCTACCTGGGACCTGTCGTTGGTGTCCCCAGAGTGTGGTGGACTAGCCAAGAGCACAGGCCGTGGGGCCAGACCATCTTGGTTTCACATCCGTGATCTCCCCACGTATTGTCTGTGTGGCCCTGGGCAAGTCAGTTCAGCTCCAAGCTTTGGTTTCCTCACCTGCAAAGTGGGGATAGTAATAGCATCTACCTTATGAGGTTATTGTGAGGATTATTTGCAAAGCACTTCAAGTGGTGCCTGGAACAATAACCAGTATTTGCTATGATCGTCCTTGAAAAAACCAAGTTTGGCCGTGTCATTCCTCGGCTTAGGAGTCATCAGTGGCTCTTTGTCACCTATCAGATAGAGCCCAAACTCCCAAGCACGGCACACCAGCCCTGCGTGTTCTGATCTCATTGGCCACGTGTCCAGCTGTATCTCTCCCCACGCCCTGCCTCACACGGTCTACTGTAAACTCCCAATTGCTCACGGTTGCCCCGTCCTTGCTGCTGCATGTCCCTGACACTCCCTTCCAGAGCCTTCTCTGATTGCACCTCCTCCAGGAAGTCTTCCCTGACTGCCCACATCACACCCTGTGCAGGGCTCCAGCACCACTTACCACGTCAAATCAAGGCTGTTGCTGACTCTCTCTGCACCCCTTAGACAGTGGGCTACGTGAAAGTGGGGCAGGATCCTAGGAGTCAACTTGGGGGAAAGGAGAGGCTGTTTCCAGGGGTGTGTCAGGAAAGGCTTCTTGAAGACAGGCCCCTTTGAGCCGAGCCCTGGAGGCTGCGTAGGACAAAAACTGGCCTCAGTCACTTTGGGGTTCCCAGTGCCTGACTCACTGAGGTCTTCCCTAAATGGTTGCTGAATGAATGACTGAACCAAGTGACTAGCTGATAACTTTAATCCACTCAGCCCTCTAGAAAACTGCAGCATTGTGTGCGTTTGGGTTTCAGCTCCATCTCTCATGCCCTGTACCTCTGAATTAATGATTTCGGACTGGAAGTTGATTCCAGGCACCCCAGAAAGCCAGGAGGGAGCCTTGGGGGGACTCCCCATACCAGACGCTGAGGCTGATTTGACGGGAAAACCGTCGGGCGCTGGGACGGGGCTGCTCGCCACCTCCTCGCCGGTCTGTATCCCCACGGGGCGGTGCTGTGCGGGGCGGGGCCTCGTGTGCCCGTCTGGGCCCACGCTCGATGCTCAGCCTCCTGCTCCCGTCCTCTGGCCACGCTGCTTGCGTGATCCTGATTGGGTACTTTTTGAATCCCACTGTTGCTGATTGGATGTTAAAGCTTGTTGCCGATTGGATGTTAAAGCTTGTTGCTGATTGGATGTTAATGCTTGTTGCTGATTGGACGCTTTTTGAGTCCTCCCAAGGGTATAAAAACTAGAGGAGAACAAAGAAGGGGGAATCAGAAGATTAGAAGTTGGCTGAATCTGCTGGCCTAATAAAGGCTGTTCTCCTACTCTCCACGGGCCCTTCGGTTATTTCCCGGGACAAGAGCTGTTACACTTGCTGTTAACACTTGCAGAGAAGAGCTGTTACACTTGCTGTTAACACTTGCCGGAACAGATTCACCCCCTAAAGGTGCTACCGTGGCTCACGCCAACGCCCTGTCCCCAAACCCTCAGGTCCCCTTCTGCCTACAGAACAAATGCTCTGCTCCCCAAAACGACTTCCAGTCTTGTCTCCCCAACCTCCCTACTGCACCCGGGACGCTGTCGAACACAACCACGAGCTCCTCAGCATGGCCTTTCGCTGAGAGACGTCACACAGTGTCCAGTGTGGAGAACGCCTCGCAGTGCTGGGCCTTACTGTCGTGGAAGTGAGGGCTGAATCAGGTAATTTGTGGGCAAACACTCCAATGCAAGGTGGAGCCACACTGCTTCCCTGTTCAAAGATGGATGGCATCCCTGTGCCAGCCCTTCCGGAACTCTCCTCACGGCCCCTCTCCCTCCTCAGGTGATTTCGCTCCTTAAAGCGCTTCCCACCCACCTTGCTTCGTGGCTGTCGACAAGCAGACCTCAGCTCCCTGCAGCCTCAGGGTCGCCATCTGTCTTAGAAGACCCAGGGCCCCAGGGAGGCCTGACCCGCGGGGCTCACGCAGCGTTGAACGAGTGAGCGGCTGGGTCTCTGTCTCTCAAACCCTCCAAACCCCAGACCCTACCTACGAGGGGACATTCCTCGTCCAGGTGACTAAGTTAGCTTCTCGGGGACATCAGGGCATTTGTCCCACCTTCCCAATGTCCCTCAGATCAACTTTGGAAAGCCCATTTTAGAGCAGTAGAAACAGACTTGCTTGAGGCCACGTGGCTAGCGAGCAGCAGAAGAGGAAACCCCTTCTCTCTCCCCTGCCCACATTAGCTCCATCATCCCGCAAGGCCAGGCCCAGGGACAAACGGCGCGACAGACCCACTTCCAACAGCTCAGATAAGATGACACTCAGTTAATATAACTGCAAACCTCAACATCCTGCTCCTTCTTCATTCTCTCCCCCACCATCCCTCTTTCCTACCCCAGCGGCGCTTCCAAGCTGTTTCAGGTGAGGTATGTTTACACGCGTGGCTGGCGTTCCTGGTGGAGAGTCTGCGGGGGTGTCTGGGCCCCACGCTGCAGTCGCTGTCGCCCGCCTCGCCCTCGTCTACCTGTGTGCACACAGCATCCATCGCCATGCATCAGCCAGCTCTGACAAACAAGCTGTCAAGTGTGGGAAGCAAAGAAAAAAGGTGTTTGTGACTGACACTGTGAATTGTCACTTCGTTACTCTCCTTAAGGCGGCGCACGGAGGTGCCCGGTGCCTTTGCACATGCACGTGTGTTTGCCGACGCCCTCCCTGTCACAACAGGACATAAACCATAATCGCGGTGTCACACGACGTGAGACGGAGCTGCTCACACCACGCGGCAGTGCCGCCATACAATCGCAACAGCTCTCACCAAAATGGGCAAACCTATTTCTCACCTGACCAGGATTTTAGTTGACCGCACGCTTAGTAGGTCAAAGTGAAGGCTGAACACAGACCACACTGGGTCAGATTGAGGCTCCCGTCGCAGGAGCAGAAGATCCAGGTCACAGAAAGCAAAAGCCCTCCTGTGCTTTGGTGACGGCCAGACCACACTGTCTCTTGGGGTTTAACACAGAAACCTTGGGGGTGTCCAGACAAGGGTGACCAAGATGGTGACAAGTTTGGTCACTAGTCATATGAGACATGTGGAAGGAGTTACGTGTGTTCTGGAGAACAGACTGCTGGAGGGAATCGGGTCACTGCCTTAAGACGTGTGTTCCTAGTGGCTCCAGACGCCTGGGCCAGTGTGGCACAAATGGAGACGGTTACTGATGTCCCTGGATGACATATCCGAGGGCAGCATAGAATCAGCTAACCCACACCACACCCGACTGCAGCTTGGGGTGCCGCGGAGATCTTCAGGAGTTTAGCTCAAGCCTGGGGGTGCCCTATGCTCCTAAGAGTTGTGTGAACTCCTGAGGCTTACTCTCCTGATGGTCTCTGCCTTCAGAGTCCCGCTTCTGTTAGTGCCGTCTGTTCCCTTCACAGAAGCTCAGGGATGAAATCAGGACCTTTCTCAATTCCTACACACACACACACACACACACACACACTCGCCCCACTTTACAAAGCACATATAATCCTGGTAGACCTCCCTATAAATGGGAAAGGGAGACTTTGGAGGAGAGGTTTAGCTTGTCACACCAGCAACCTCACATGGGGCAGTCAGCATCCTTATTCCGAAATGCCCTGTGGTCTCCCCCCACCCTAGAGTCTCACTGAATCGTCACTTCACCCAGCCCGAGCCCCTCTCCGCTTCCCGGCTTCCCTCGTTTGCCCTTCTCCTCCTTCTGCTCTTGTCTTTCCTCCTCCCTTTCAGGAACAGAAACACTTCATTCCTCCCACCGTCGCAGGCAGGGCCGCTCTCCCTCTCTGCGTCTCAGCGTCCTGTGACAGCCATCCTTACAAAGTCCCCCACACCTCCCTGCGGGCTTCCCAAAGGGGAGTTCTTGTGCCAGGGGTTAAGACATCAGTATTTCACCAACCCCATGAGGTCCCAAGGAGGGAAGTTTCCATGGACAAGTGAATTTGGAAGATTAGGCCTACGGAGGACCCCTCTTGGAGAGTCACAATGCAAATGACCTTGTTAAAGTATCTACAAAGTCTTCCAGGAAAGAAACTTGTTTAACTCTGTGAAATCCAGTATTTCTGGAGCTTACTGGGCCATGAGTTAATAAGAACATATATTCTGATATCTCATGAAATACGCCCTGGGCTATGCACGTGGAAGGCACAAGCCAGCCAACAGAGGCAGGTAGTCATGTCCTGGGAGCAGCAGTGCCGGGAAGAATGTGTCCCCTGATTGCAGCCAGAATGTTTGCCCTGTTCCCAACTCACTGGGTGACCTTGGGCCCATCCCATCTCCTCCCGAGCCTCAGACTTATAGGCTAGTTTGGCTTCGTGCTGTTCCCGGCATTATTTATGATGTGAGCCTGGTCACCCCTGTCCTGTAACTGCCTCACAGAGGTGCTCTGAGGATAAATAAGTCCATTATCTGCAGAGTGCTGAGAGCTCCTTTGAGAAGGGCTTTACATAAATGCACAGTTATTCTTGTGCTTCTATTAAGTCAGTTATCAACCTTTTGAGCTGGTTCAGTTCTCTGCACAAGTTATGTGGAGTAATAGGAGAAAAACAAGTGATGCAGCCCCTGGCCGAGTGGAGTGGCTTTCAGTCCAGCGTGAGAAGGCATGTCTACATGCCTATGCACTTACACACACACAACCACGCATGCACACGCCAGGGAGACACTGTGAAGATACAATACATAGGCTAACAACATTACTGTTTGTCTTAGTCCGCTTTGTGCTGCTATCATATAACACAGACAAGGTACTTTATAGTGAACATAAATGTATTGGCTCACAGTTCTGGAGGCCGAGAAGTCCAAGATCAAGGTGCTGGCATCTGGAAAGTCTTCTTGCTGCATCACAGCATGGTGGAAGGCACCATGTGGCAGAAGGGCGAACCTAGAGAGAGCGTCCACAAGAGGGGGTGGACCCAGTCCTGCGATGACAGTATTAGTCCATCCATGAGGGTGGAGCCCTCAGGACCTAAACACTCTTACAGATACCATCTGCTGGTACCATCACAACGGCAGTTGAATTTCAATGTGAGTTTTGGAGAAAGCAAACACCCAGACCGCAGCACTTTCACTCTCGCCAGATTCCTTCACCTCTACAGACTTTTGTTCTCATCATGGATCCTCTTTCTGTCTACACGATTTTGTTCTACAAAAGAGAAAGCTGAGGTCAGAGAGTGAAATGGATTCTCAATTACTATCTCATGGGGATTGATGGCAGGATTAAGACAGACACAGGAACTCACAGCCTGCTGCTTTTTCCCAGGCTTGTATTCAGGCATGTCTTTTTGGAAAAGGCCTGGTGCCCTCTCCACCATGTCGTGCTTCCACACAGAGACTTTTATGACAATTGGAGCTACTCAGTAATAGATGTTGAGTTGACCATTCCTAAAGATCTCTGAGCAGAAGCCAGAATCTGTTGAGGGTGCTATGGGCAGCTGCAATGTGGAACCAGATGCTTCATTCACCTTCTTTCCCATCCAACATGTGGTTCTCATGTCCCACATGCCATGAACTGGTCTGTACTCTACATGGTAATGAGTAAAACAAAGTCTCTACACTCATTTGAACTTATACCCCAGTGGAAAGGGCAGTCCTTAAGCAATAAATGTACAGCATGTCATGATAAGTGCTATGAAGAAAACTAAGGAAGAGAGGTTAGAGAATGGTAGGGTTTGGAGCAGAGAAAGGAGAGTGAAGTCAGGAGAGCTCTTGGGGAAGGTGACATTTGAAGAGAGAATTGAAGGAAAGGAGAGAGTGGGCATCATGAATGTTGGGGACAGAGCTTTGCAGAGAAAGACTCTGAGCTGGGTTCATGCTTAGTGTGTGGAGGAACAGTGAGGAGGCAGGTGAGGCTGAAGCCAAGTGCATGTGGGAGGCGTGGCAGAGGAAACAGGCGAACCACATGGGCAGGAGGAAGTGGGTAGAGTCCAGGCCACAGTAAAGACTGCTGCAATGGTCCTTCCAAAGCTGATTCCATGACCCTGTGACTAAGTAATAATGTTGGATGTCCCCAGCACCTGACTTCTATACTTCTAATAGGCATGCTTGCTTAATTTCTTACCTGGGTAACCTGTGCTATCAGAGCCCAGAAAAGCACCTTCCTCCTTGGGTAAGAGACCCAAAAGTTGAAATGAGTAGTCTATTTTTTGGTTGCCATCTTCTGCAAGATGGCCAAACAATCTGACAGAAGAGATTTACCTTTTTTCCCTTATTACTGAAATGTAAAACACATATGCTATAGTTTGGATATTTGACCCCTGCAAACCCCATATTGAAATTTGATCCCCAGTGTTAGAGGTGGAGCCTAGTAGGAGGTGTCTGGGTCATGGGGATGGATCCCTCATGAATGGCTTGGTACCATCCTCCAGGAAATGAGTGGGTTCTTGGTCTATTTGTTCTTGCAAGAGCTAGTTGTTAAAAAGAGCCTGGAACCTCCTCCCTGTCTCCCTTCCTTCCTCTCTTACAATGTGATCTCTGCACACACTGGCCCCTCCTTCACCTTCTGCCACGAGTGAGAGCAGCCTGAGGCCCTCCCAGAGGCAGATGCTGGCACCATGTTTCTTGTACAGCCTGCAGAACCGTGAGCCCAACAAACCTCTTTTCTCTATCAATTACCCAGCCTCAGGTATTCCTTAAAGCAACACAAATGGATCAAGACAATGCACCATATCATGATGTCTAAAATGTACTAGCACTTGTAAAGCACAGCTGCTCTTTCTGTGGATTCTGTGGAATTCTCTAACCTGCATCAATACCCAGGCAAGACCAGACTTCAGCTTCTCATCCGAAGCAGAGTCTGACATAAGTTTATGACGTTTTATGTCTAAGGGACAAGACATGACTCTTGGACAGCACCAAGAGTGTAAGGGAGGGACCCAGGACCAAAGACAATGAGGGTACCAAGAGGAAACAGTGACTCTGTAATTGTGCACAGATTTGAGCATGACCAGCAGCTGAATGTGAAGATGTCTGAAATAGAGTGTTCTGTTTTGTTCCTGTCCGAGGACAGCGAGGGTCTTGGAGGCAGGAGTGCCCTGCCTCCACAATGCCTAAGGTTAGGGACACAAAGGTTGAGTGGATGATTGTCATCTCCACAAGAGCATGGCATCCTTTTAATCCATTCCTTCCCTACCTACAGCCAGTTCTACACACATCCCTCCATCTTCCTATACCAAGCAAAGGTCTGTTTCCCCAAAAATATCCAACCAAATTCAAGGAAGGATTAGGCATGCGAGCAGAGGAAGCCGCTGCCTACATTCTGTGTTTCAGCTAAGTCCAATAGCCACTGAGAAGAAACCTCAATTTCCTTGGGTGGTAGAGCATGGTGGACTTGGGTCCCCCACTGGACTAGGGCGGGGGCCCTGTGAGGCTGAAGAAACAAGCTCAGTGGAGAAACAGGGACATGGAAGTCAAACATCTCCTGCTCCACAGCTCTCCTAGGGCTGAACTTGCCTTTACTGATTATAAAAACATTGTCAAACTTTGTCTAAACAGAAACACCCAACAGGAAGGGGATGCATTTTCCTGAGCCACCATTTGTAATGTCCCTCGCAAGTGCCTTTTGCACTTAGGGCCACAGGTTGACATGGATCCAGCTCCTGTCCTCGACAGCTCCTCTTTACTGGCGAAGGTTGGGATGCATCAAGAGCTCAAGAGGACACACCTGCCTCCTCCCCTACTCTTCCTCTCTGAATCAAAAGGAATCAGAAAGATCCACTCCAGGGGGAAGATCCTGTTTCTGGATCAACCATTGTCCTTTCAGAAGAGCTGATGAGCTAGAGCTGCACATGATCAGGGAGCACTTGTGATGCCTCTAGTCCAAACTGAGGCATGGAGTAAGTGAGAAATACACACTGCATTTCAAATGCTATGTACAAAAAAAAAAAGAGTATACAAAATCTCACTAATTGTTGGGATTTTTTAATTTTGCTTACATTTTAGGTATATTGCATTAAATAAAATTTGTTATTCAGATTAATTTCACCTCTTTGCTTTTTTCTTTTTTAATGTGGCTACTAAAAATTTAAATTTACACGCAGGACTCACATTCTATTTCTACTGGGCAGCCCTGAGCAGGAGGATAAACAATTGATGATGGAGTTGAACAAGGACGACCAGGCCGTTCCCATCTGAGCACCCTATGTATAGAAAGTATTTAATGTCAAGTGTGCCTCAGTTTACCCAGCAAACGTGAAGGTCAACATAAAGAAATGAGAAGACCATGGGGCTAAGCACCAAGAGTCCAGGCCCGGGAGCACAGCTGGCCAGATGTGTGGCCACACCAGGCAGTCGTGCCAAACCAGGGCCTCCCTTAGCCGGTCGCTACCCCCATCACGCCCTCCTCTCGGAAGATCTGGAGTTTCCCGATGCTGAAGACCACTCGGCCAGCATTCCCCAGCCCATCCCCACCAATGACTGCTGTAGGCTTCCAGAACATTGGAACAGGCTCAGGACTAGATGACCTTCGAGGTCCTCTCTAGATATAGTGGGAAAATGTGGGATTTGGGGTTGAACAAATGTGGATTCGAATTTCATTTCTGCTGTCTACAAGCCCTATGAACTTAGATAAGAAACTAAATTTCTCTGAGTTGTAATTTCTTCATATGTAAAATAGGTAAAGTAAAGCAAAGCCCCAGTAAAAATTTCACTGGCTACATTCAAGTGCTTACACAGAACCTGGCACACACATGGGAGCTGTCATTGGTCTATGTTCCAGTGAAATTGGATATTCTTTCTTTTGTTGATTAAGTCCTATTCCAAATGCAGTGGAGGAGCGGATGTCAGAGGACAGGACGCCTGCTCCAAATCCCTGTGTAATGAGGAAGAATACTTCCTAAAGGAGAGAACTGCCCCCAGACTTTCTGTGCCAGTGTTCTCCCACCTATTTGGGCAGCCTTCCTTTCCTCTCTAATTAGCTAATCCAGATTTTTCATACCTGCGTTCTCATATCTACCTAAAGTGAGGCGCGTGTGTACCTAACTCACCATCCAGTGCTATCATGAGGTTCCTGATGCAAAACTTCTCCTTCATCCCAGGTGGCAATGCACAGAAATAAATCTCCCCTAACTCTGCTTGGCTCCAAATGTTTCCCCAGAGGCCCAGGAGGGCTGGAAGGGGACCCTCTGCTCAGCGAGAGGGACACGGGAGTGCAGAGAGCAACGGGGGAAGAAAAAACAAACAGGGCTTTAATTAAACACACTGTATCTAAATCAGAGAGGGGTGCTCAGAGAGCAAGGAAGGGTGAAATGGAATTTTTAGAAGAAAACAACTTTCTCCACCTTCTTAGTCTCATTAACATTGAAATGAGCCCCCTGAGGAGTGAAGCCGGTCTGCATGCAGAGGAGAGTGGGAAGCTCTCATGAGACCCAAAGGGCTTTGTGCGCCTGTGGACTTGAACTTCCAGGATCAAGGGCGTCCCCTCCCTGTCCTGCCTGAGCCTGCCCTGGAGGGCATCTCCCCTGCCTTTGCATCTAGGGGATGGAGGGATTTCATTCTGGTCACAGGTGGCCAAGCAGCAGGGCCTGGTGAGTAAGAGGGCAGGGATGGGCCCTGGATTCTTGCCTCCCAGCTCGTCCAGCCGCTCCTGGCTCTCTCTTCTGCAGAGCAACCCTCTCCTCTAGGACGTGTGCGGCCTGCAGGGCTGTGGTCTCTGCAGCTCTGTTCTGCCCTTGCTCAGGACACTTGGTGCCCTAGGAGAGGCCCAGCTGCAGGCCCTGCCCCATCTGAGACCTGTGAGATCCAAGAGGTTCCAGGCCCACCTCAGGGGCTCATCAGGTGGGTGTCACCTACTGCCAACTTGACCTCAAGTCTTATGTGAAGTCTCCCTTATCTTTGGCAGTCAGCCCCACCCTGTACCCAGTTCTTACAACTGGGCTTCTGCGTGGTCTCTATGCCAAAGTCTTAAAAAATATCCTGGGTCCCCTTCTGTTATTTGTCACCACCTCTGGTCTCCCCGGAACATCAATCCAGTTGCAGGCTCTTTGCCCAGAGAAATATCCTGCCCCAACTTCCTCATGCCAATACTTTCCCCACCTACGTGGAAACAATTTGCCATCTCTTGTATTGGCATGATGCCCAACCCACAGGAGAGGGTCAATAAATGTGTGTTGAATGAATGGATGATTGGATGAGAGAATCTGACTGGGGACTTGGGAAGACTTTAGGGGGAGCCAGCCCCGCGTACTTGAACACCATCCTTGCTCTGTGCATACTAAGTTTTTGCCATCCAGATTATGATGACTTGCCTTGAAACCCCTCTGCTGAATGACTAGTTCCAACATTGACACTCAATGAAACACTGGCATGCTGCCAAGGTCATGTTTGGTGACATCTTATCTGATTCCATCCGCACTGCATTTAGAACAGGGGTGGCCGGAGCAACACAAGAGGAGGCAGCTAAATTGCAAATGAATTTTCCCCATTATTTACCATTCAAAAACTTCCATCGAACAACCTCGTTGAGCTGGTCATGCCAATTTTCTGAATATTTTTCAAATAAATGACCATAAATTTGAACACACATCAAAGGTCCCTGCAGCGATGAAAAGTCTAAGAGGAACATCTACAAGGTAGACGAGGGGCCTTACCTGGTGTAACTCATGAAGAAGAACCCTAGGGGAAAATATTCAAAACATAGGTTGCATATTATTTAGTTTTACATATTTAATAAATGTCTATAATAGCATTTATTTGTATTTCACATTCTCATTTGATTTCAATATCAAATTTTGGTAATTTTATGGTATAAAAATGAAAGTTTCTGGGAACAGAAGTAAAGATTCAACACTGTGATTTTTGTATACATAATTAAGAATAGAAATAAGAAGATATGGAGGTTTCAAATAGCTCCACAGATTCTTTACACATGTCCCTTCAAGAAGTCAAGGTTATTCTCCTCTCTGTGAGAGTGGGCTAGACATAGTGGGTCACGTCTAACAAGCAGAATGAGGCAGGAATAAAGGCATGTGACTTCCAGGATGAGGTCATGAGAGGCATTATGGCTTCCTCCTTGCTGTCCCAGACCACTTGCTTTTGGGGAAGCCAGCTGCCAGCTTGTACAGAAACTCAAACTTATGGAAAGGTCTACATGACAAGAAACTGAGACCTCCTGCCAAGGGGTGGAGAGGAACCAAGACCATCTAAAAAAAATGAGCTATCTTGGAAAGGAATTCTCCAGCCCAGCTCAAGCCTTCAGAGGACTGCGTCTTAGCCAATGTCTTGACTGCTACTTCATGAGACACCCTAAGCCAGAACCACCTAGATAAGCCATTCCCAAATCCCTGTCCCACAGCTGTGACATAATAACCACTAAGCTTTGGAGATTATATTGTACATAGCAGTAGGTAACAGGTAAGTGAAGGTGAAATACCTCAGTGCTCCAAGGTTAGAGCTGATGACAAGGAGTTGTGCTGGATTTTCCCATACCAACAGGCAGCTCCAGCTACTATTCTAATAAGAGGAAGAAGCTTGCCTCTCTAAGGCTTAGCATGTGAGATCAGCCCTCCTGTCTCACACGTTAAGCTCATAAGAACTCTTCCACAGTCCTGCCAATAGCTGGTTTGCTTCAGGGTCTAGAAACCAAAGACATGTATTTGATGCCTATGCAGAGATCTTTTCCATAGCTCCAGAGAGAATCTTAAAGAAGATCCAGCCTGCCAACTCATTAAAACATGCTGGGGTCCTCACCATCAAAGAGCCCCTCAAAGCAAATCACTCCATTCTTGGTAGTTGTGAAAGAAACTGATTAGCTCATAGCCATAAAACAGCACATTCCAATGGCATCTTTCTGCCTTCCCAAATTCTCCCATAAAATGATAATATCTATTGAGTTGAGTATAAATTATTCAGTGCACCTATCCAGGGAGCTGGATACTTCTAGGAGTCATTAAAACGAGGAAACCTTCTTCCTACCCTATGAATAACTTCCCTTAATTTTACCTGTATTGAAGGGCCCATGATTTCCATATATTGGACTCCTCCAACATGAAGCCCACTGTATTCCCAATTCCACCCTCTTTGCTTTTCATTCCTCCAATTCCAGAGCATGTGAGAAGCTCCCCTCCTGAGGCTGTCTCCTAATGACACGGCATAGACTGCTTGTGTGAGTTGGTACCTCTCCCCCCAGCAGGCAAAAGAATGTCTGTCCTCTTGAAAATTAACTAGAGAGGCAAAAGGACTATAAATCACCATAGGACCAAACTGGATCTACTTTCCTGCTTGTTCTATAGTATCAGCAAGATCAACGACATTTGCGCTGTGGCCTGGCAGGAATTAAATTCATATCCTCGTGTTTATTTTGTTTGTCCAATGAATGCACCTACCAATAACAGAGGAAGGACTCCTCCAGAGCCCTAAGAAATTCAAGTCTCCATCTGAGTCTGTATATTGTGGTTAGGAGTCATCAACAAGCTGCCTGTTTATTTCTTCCCTAAGTATTGCCAGCATGGGGGTTTCTGAAGCCCCACATTTTGAATGAGGGGATAAATTTGTAGTGCGTAGGGAGAAAGAAAAGGAATCAGCATTGATGAAGTGCCTACTATGTCGTAGTCCTGGCAGATTTTACCACCACAACTATTCCACTGGGTATTTTATTATACTGCCCATTTTACAGATGAGAAAACTAAGCTTCAAAGAAGTTATTTGCCTTAAATGATGTCTTAGTCCATATGTGTTGCTATAAAGGAATGCCTGAGGCTGGGTATTTTATAAAGAAGAGAAGTTTATTTGGCTCACAGTTCTGCAGGCTGTACAAGAAACACAATGCCAGCATCTGCTTCTGGTGAGGGCTTCAGGCTGCTTCCACTCATGGCAGAAGGTGAAGGAGAGTGTACGTGTGCAGAGATCACATGGTGAGAGAGGAAGCAAGAGAGAGAGGGGAGGAGGTGCGAGGCTCTTTTTAACAACCAGCTCTCATAGGAACTACTGATAGAGTGAGAACTCACTCACCCCCTGCCCAGAGGGGCGTTAATCTATTCATGATGGGTCTGCGCCCATGACCCAAACACCTCCATTAGCCCCACCTCCAACACTGGGAATCAAATTTCAACATGAGATTTGGAGGGGACAAACATCCAAACCATAGCGGACCATATAACTAGTAAAGTGTTGGAACCAGCATTTGAAACCAGGTCTGAAGACAAAGTCTATGTGTTTTGAGTAGGGCCTCCTTAGATCATAGGTAGGAAAGACTGAAGACCCTGGGTGACAATGAGAGGTCAGCAAGGGTTCCTGAGACATTAAGGCTGCACATAGCTTTCAAACAATCCACAGGTTTTGGGCACCAACTATATGGATGCTTGGTAGATTTCTCCCCAGTAGTTTTCTTTATTTGTGAGCCAACCCACAGTCCCATAACCAGAAAAAAATTAAAATATCACTTTCCAAATTGAGGTATGTGTTCTATGATGTGTTCCCATTCTTAACACTTGCCACACACACACTGTGATTCTCTTAAAATAATAAAAACTATTTCTATATGAAAAATAAATGGCCACTGAATTAGTTTAAAAGATGTCTAAATTGTGAATGTTTTTCAATAAAATATAAATCCTGATGGAAATGTTGTCAGGGGAAAAGCCAGAAGCCTACACAAACATGCCTTTCTGTGTTGGGGCAAACTAGGGGACCTGAAAATGTCTTGGGATTTATGTTTTCCAAAGGTGTAGGGTGCTTTGAAGAGCAAACCCCCGCATTGACTGCTGTCAGAGGAATGAGACACGATTAAAATCTTAGCCCCTCCGGAGCCACGTGAAGGCTTGAAAGGCATGTGAGAGCCGGCACAGGACGGACTGTGACTAATCCCCACAGGGGAGGGACAGACATCAGTTCTGGACATTCGGGGGACAGACCACTCCCCACGGGTGTGGAGGGCAGGAGGCTTTTGTGGAGGAGGTCAGTGTAAGAATAAAGAATAAAACTTGGGTATGGATGCAGGGGACAGAGGGAAGAGAAGGAAGCATGTCACATGACTGTCTTTCTGACCAAACTTTTTACCTCCATATAGGTATGTATGTGTGTGTGCGTGTATGTGTATATATATATGTGTGTGTGTGTGTCATATACGTATCAACATATTGGAAACTTTCCAATTAAACAAAAATCATTTTGAAGGCATGTGCCTTATAAACCCTAGTTGTAGTCATCTCTTCCTATCCATGGGTTCCATGTCCATGAATTCAACTGTCAGGTCAAAAATATTCAAAAAAATAACCAACCGTAAACTGACGGTTGCATCTGTACTGGACATGTGCAGACTTTTTCCTTGTCATTATTCCCTATCAATTCAGTATAACAACTATTTATTAATACATAGCATTTACGTTGCATTAGGTATTATAAGTAAGCTAGAGATGATTTAAAGTATACGAAGGACCTGTGTATGCTGCAAATACTACCCTGTTTCATATCAGGGACTTGAGCACAGGTGGATTTTGATATCTACAGGGGGGAGGTTCTGGAACCAACCCCCAATGGATACCGAGGAACCACTGTATAGGGCTGCACATAGACTAGGTGTTCCAAAACTCTCTTGAATTATAATGTTCCAGTCCTTGAAATGGTGTTCCAGTGTTTGTGCACGTGCATGTGTGCGTGTTTGTGTGTGTGTGTGTGTGTGTGTGCGCACATGTATGTTTGATGTATAGCTAAGTGGATGGAGCATCTGTCTTTCTAGAAAAACTGAGATTCGGGGAAGCAGAATGACTCCTCCACCTCTGGCGGGGACACTCAGTGGCCTCGCCCGGCTACAGTGTAGCTCACGGGCACCTCTCCTTCAGTGGAGGCTGCAGGGCCCTCTTCTGTGCGAGAGCAAACACCTGGACACACTAGAGCAACTGAGTAAATGCCTCTCAAAGATTTTGATCTCGAAGAATGTGGGGAAGAAAGATGGCCACGATAATGAGCAAACAGCTCTCGACTCCCAGATCCACACAGCTGGGAAGCTCGTTGGCCTGTGCTGTTGGCCTGTGCTGTGACCTCCTCTGGAACTCTGTCACCCAGGCCTCCGAGGCCAGAACCCAGCACAACAGAAGCACCCAGAGCTCCAACCTCTGAGCACCTCTCCCCTCCTGTGGGCGTGAGGCTGTAACTGAACATAACTAAAGGCGGGAAGAGGAGTCAGCCATCCCCGAAGAAAAGTCTCAGAAGGTGTCGGGTGGTCTCCAAGCCAGGTTTCAGCGTGTTCTGGAGCCACCCGGCCTCCGTCCTGCCAGGTGGCCTTCACCTGTCCCGCCCTGGCCAGGCTGTCCGGGACGGACGTAGCTTCTCCACCTCCAATCTCGCCTTCCCAGCTGAGAAATCACTGCGACCGACACCCTAATAGCTCTTTAAAAATAAGTTACACTTTCGTGTGGGTGGAGTTCGCTGAATGGCTAGTGGGGAAGAAAAATGTAAAGCAGAAAAACGAAGGAAAAAAAACAAAGCCACATTATCAGCCAGCTTTGATCTCAAGACTGTTTCATTACTGCACTCTGGGTTAAAAGGAGAAGGGAGAAAAAAAAAAAAAGCAACACTTCAGGCAGGAAATGTCTATTATTCAGAAATGTAATATAATTATGTGTCTGCCTGGCCCCGTTTATCAGCGGCGTTTTCTGGAAAGGATGTGGTGGAGTTAGACACATCATCTCCTCTCCCGCCAGCTCCCCGGCCCCGCGCCCCTCCTCCTCCCCCTCAACCCTTTTTTTTCCTTCCTCCCGGACACTTCCAATTTCCCAGGTTTCGTGACCACTTACATGTCTTTCCTGAGTGTTTTTATACAGCGTAGGAAATTGGGTAATGAAAGCCAAGTCATACATTTCTGCTTTATGTTTCCAAAGAAGCAAGTGTGACTGTCAGGTTTACAAAAGATTGTTTATGTTCACTGCCGTGAAATGGGGAGCGAGCACTCGGAGCAGGGAGAGAGAAAGGCCGGCCGGGCGGGGATGACAGCAGCGCATTCATCCTCCACGCTACGCCAGACAAAGCGCGGCCCTGCCTGACAGCGACCATAAATCACGGCAGGAGTTGCTGTACCTACAGCTTACACCATTCCCGGTGACAAACACACAATAATCCGCAGGCTCAGGCTCTCTCGCTCCCTTCTTCCCCGCCCTGTGCCTGCTGCCTCCTCTTCCTCGCCTTCCTCTCCTCTCCCTCTTCCCCTCTCTTTTTTT
>VBSM01000500.1:5992842-6004033 GCA_008086735.1 Cheirogaleus medius
TTTATGTCTTCTCTCCTTCTCCCCCTCATCCCTTTTGGCCCGCCCAGAGCTCCAGTCTGCTAAGAAAACGTTGACCTCCCTCTGCCCTGCCCATCTGCCTGTACGGAGACTGGGGGCGGGGGGGAGCACGTTGTCCCCCTGCTGGGCCCCGAGGGAGGACGGTGGGGGAGACAGAGGGGCTCTGGCTTGTGACCACCGGATCCAGGCGGAGCTTGTCCCTCGGCAGTGACGGCAGCCCCAGAGCCAGGGCAGGGGCAGAGCAGGTCCCTCACCGCAGCGCGGGTCGGTGGAGCCCTCACTCTGAACACACTCAAGGCACGGCTCTGGGTTGAGCGTGTTCTTCCCCGAGTCCAGGAAAGTCTTTCCTCACGCAAGGCTGTTGCTAAGCTGTCAAGGGTTTGCTCCGGGGCAACTCCAGAAACGCATTTCCAGTATTGGCATCTACTGTCGCTGCACGTGACCATGTGTGGGGACATCAGAGAGGGTGTCTGTGTGTGCCAGAGCCCCCTTCGTTTACTCAGTTGTGCCAGGATTTCCAGCAAGACTCTTGATATGAACGGCTAGATCTGAGAGCCTTTTCCTACAGACCTTGCGCCATGTGTTTGTAATTCAGCTCTCTCCCAAAGTCGAGCTATGAGGAAGCCCACCCCTCCCCCCATGTCCTATGTCCCCTGAGGACACACTCCTTCCCACTGAGCAATGGGACCCGTGTGAGCTAAGGGGCAAAGTGAAGGTAAATCTCCTTGCTGGTTTTCGTTCAACCCTCCCCAGGCCAGGATTTGGGGTTCCTTCCCAGGTGTTCACACCCTGACCCCCGGACTAACTTGGCTAATAGCTCATTTCTTATTTAACTTCACACGAAGCACTAGGACCGTCACACACAATCAGCAATGCAAACTTGGATCGGATTGACAATGAAAAAACAAGGCATGGTTTTGCAGTGTCTTGTTCCTCCAAATTATTTTCACTCATTAGTCCAGTATTTTGAAATACCAACGTGCTAGTACTCAGGAATACTCCATCTAGACTCAGTCTTTCCAGGCCTTGAGGATGATGCATTAAATAGCTTCACCCTTTCTGGAAAGGGTCCAGCTGCTCCAGACCGGGCAGCTGGAGCCCCAGACTCCCGAGACCAGAAGGGGCTTGGCCCAAAGTATAGGCGTGGCTCGCATGGCGCTGCCAGCCAGCCCAAGGCACCGCTGCAGATGACCACGGCTGCCAGGGAGAGGGCTGTCCTCAGGGCAAGGCAGAGACCTTCACTCTTTTAAGGTTTTCACGACCTTAAATGGGAAGAGTCCATGTACTGTCGGGTCAATTCAGACCTGGATGAGTGGGGGGCGGTGGAGGGGCGGAGTGGTCCCTCAGGAGATAGTGGGGTTCAACAGTCCCCTGTCCAGAGAGCTTCTGTGCAGTCCCACCGCCAAGATCCCACTGAAAGGAGAACAGTACATGTTGGGGAAAACTGAGTGACCGTGTTCCAGGGTAGTTAATGAAGCCTGATGAGAAAGCAGCCAGCAATCAGGAGAGACACAGAAAACAACGCCTCCCCTGCTTCCTCCCTCAGCCATAACTCGCCGGGAAGGAGAGCAGGACTATCTGCTTGGACAACCCTTAAATCGATGTGTTCTAATTAACAGAGGATTTAACTCATCAAAGTGACAGCACCTCTATTTATATCATCTCCTTCAATGGGGCTTAGGGCTGGGCTCTGGGGTTTATTACCTTTCCCTTTCCTTTTTCCTTCTCTCTCTCTCTCTCTCTCTCTCTCTCTCTCTCTCTTTCTGTCTCCCTCTGCCCCCACCCTCAGCTCTGCCAACAGGGCCATGGCAAGATTTAAAGAGGAGGGTAAATTCAAGCAGGGAATTGTTCAACCATCTCCCCAAAGTCGTCCTCATCGGCCCCCTCCGCCCGCCGTCCAATCTGGCCTGGAAAACAGTGCGTGCCTGTCCCAGAGGCAGGGTGACAGCCAGGGCTGCCCAGAGGCCTGGCGGGGAAGGCAAGAGGGAACACGCCCCACGGGCCACGTGTCACAGATCGGACGGCAGCATGGCAGACCCTTAGAGAGCCCCCGTTTTACGGGTGGGGACACCACGGCTGGGACAGCGGTCACGCGGTGCTCCGCACGGGCCATGAACAGCGGAGCAGGACCCAGACGTGTGCCACCGCCGAGACACTCGCCTTGGCACACGGCTGTCCACCAGGCTGGCTCCTTCCCGGGGCTGGAGCCATTTTCTCCTCCAACCATGTTTCGTTGAGATCAGCTCTGCTAACCGTCATTTTAAGAAATAGTTAACATTTATTAAACACTTAGCATGGGGGAAGCACTGTGCTACATGTTTTATCTGAGTTAATCTTCTCAACATTATAAGGTGGGTACTATGTTTTTATTCATATTTTAAGATGAAGAAACAGACTCAAAGAGATTAAGCGACTTGGCCAAACAGAAGATGACTAACCGCTAAGCCCATTCTTTTAGCCACAAGCTGTAATGCCATTTTCAAATCAAAATTACTCCCAAAGGGTATTAAATTAAGCTCTTTACATTTTAGTGTGGATGAATTTAACTGGAACTTTGTGTTTGAAGAGACATTTCCCAGCCCAGAGCATCTGCAGCCACAAGGGAAAGCAAAGCCCTCCCTCCTCTCCTCTGCTTTGCCCAGGCTCAAGTCCTTCTCCCCCCAGAGCGGGTTCCAGGGACGGGGGAGATATCCTTGTAGGGCCGACATTTATGGCAGAGCCAAACTGCCAGTATTGGACAGCCTGCAGCTGTCCACTGGCAACCCCACAGTCCATAGAACCTTCTGGAAAACATCTCCTTCCAGCCCTTTCTTTGCCCTGGATATACAATTCCACTCAGGCTTGTAAGGCCCTGTGTTATAACTGAATTAATTGGGCCTGTTAGACTCCAAAATAAGGGGAAAACAAGAAAATAAAAACAGACCTTTGTCCCTCCAACTCGGGCTATTAGTCATTCGCTGTGGAACACTAGACCGAGGAACCCAGAAACAAGGGAAGGGGAGGGACACAAAACAAAAACCCCCAAGCGGCTCGGGGGCGAGCGCGGTGCCTTTCTTCTAAGTCTGGCTGTGCTCACACCCCATCCGTCAGCGCCAGGATGAAAGGGCGATAAAACCAACACAGCGCCCGCGACTGTATGAAAATATATATCCTGATGTGTCAGGAATACCTGGCGCGCCTTTAACCTCAACTTCAGATGAACCAACACGCCTCAGAGCACATTTATATGCAAAGGCATATAATATGTCCCCTGTATCTAATTATCTGTCAACCTGAGGCAGTTTGTTTTCCAAATCGGCCTCTCGGCTGTGACTTTACGAGGTCATAAAGAAAACGATGCCACTCTGCACTGAAACGCAAGGAGAGCCTGGATCAACAAATTATACCCCTTAATGGTGTCTCTCGGCCTGCAGACTCAGGCCTGGCAGAAAGAAAGAAGGCGCAGCCCTTGTTCCCTGCACCCTGCCTTCTGCTGGGGGGCAGGGACAGGGACGGGGTGTGTGGAGCACAGGATAACCCTAGGGGTCTCTTAGGGTCAGGCAGAGGCAAGGCTGAGCAGAAAGTATTTCCTCCCCTGGCCCAGTGTCCCCAGCTCCACAGCCCTTCCTGCAGGTCTGTCTGCAAAGTCCAGACACCTCCAGAAACAGCGCAGTTGATGTCTCTGCGTCGTCAGTGCCACCCCAGGCCGTCTTGGGTTGTCCTGTGCCCTGGATTATCTTCTGCTCCTGAGAGCCCAGGGATCTTTGGTTCCAGAAGGAAAAACTTTAATCCACTCCGCACACAACAGAGAACGCCTGCCTTCCCCAACCCAAATGTCAGGTCCTGCGTTCCACGGGAAAGTTGGTTGGAAGGTATTTAATTCCACTGGGGAAGAAGGCATGGGTGACTCTCTCAAACTTCTAAGCAAAGAGGAGAAATTCCTCCTCCCAAAACAGGGAAGGTAGGTGGCAGCAGCAGCAGCAGGAATGAACCGTGCTGAATTGCAAGTGAGGCCGTCTCTCTCCTGCCAAGCTCAGCACCGCACGCGCACGCACTCTTGCGCACGCGCGCACACACAGGCACACACACACAGAGACACACGTGCACACACACGGGCACACACAAAGGGAAAGGGCGGAGGGGTGGTCTCGGCACAGAGTCTTCAGCTCCCATTAGTCCTCCTCTGATCTTTAGCAGATTAATTAGGAAGTTTGTCAGGAACCAGCCGTGAACTCCAGCCGCTCCTCTCTGGGAGTGGTAACAGTGCCAGCGAAATCTAAGCTGCAGGAATTCCTCTACCCACACTGCTCCTGTGATTAATGATAGAAAGGAATAAAAAAAGAGAGGTCAACAGCTGAGTGCAGAGCAAGTTGCTAGACAGGGAGTAATTAAGATACTTGGGTAAATATGATTAATAAGCGCAAACTGGCAGGGTGTGCAGTAAACAAGGACTAACCAGATGGTCCCCCCTCTTCGGAGAAGGCTGGGCACTTGGAGACGGGGGGAGGGGAGAGACCAAGCAGGAAGGGAAGGAGGGCAACTTGCAAAGTGTGATTGCAATGGTACTTCTCTAGCCGGCCCTATCTGGAGGGAAAGTTGGGTCCCCCTGGAGGGATGGGGACAGGGAGGTGGCTTGGAGACGCACTCCACCAATGCTCTCATTGCAGGCACCAGACGACTGGCTGGACGTACAAGGATCCCTGCTCAGACTATGGCTGCCCTTCCAGAGAGGCCCGGGCCCTGTGCCCCTCTTCTCTCTCACTTGTCTGCTCGCTGCAAGCTGCAGACAGGACACGGAGTGCACACGGGTTAGCTCCACCAGAGTCATCCGCCCGGCTGGACAGTACCATGCACCACAGACCGGATGGCTTGAACAACATAAATGTATATCTCACAGTCTGGGAGTTCAGAAGTTCAAGGTCAAGGAGTGGGCAGGGCTGGTTCCTCCCAAGGGTCGTGAGGGAGAACCTATCCCAGGCCTCTCTCCTCTGGCTTCCGGTGGTTTGCTGGCAATCCTTGGGGTCCTTGCCTTGCAGACACATCCCTCTGGCCTCTGCCTTCATCTTCCCAGGATGCTTTCCCTGTGTGTGTGTCTTTGGCCAAATTTTAACTATGTATAAGGACACAGACATACTAGGTCAGGGCCCACCCTAATGACTTCATCTCAGTTAATTATATCTTCAGCCACCCCACTTCCAAGTAAGATCACATTCCATGGTACTGGGGGTTAGGGCTTAAAATTTGGAGGAGGGACGTGGTTCAACCTAGAATAGCCACTTATGAGGTTAGAAAGCAAATCAGGGAAAAAATTCCTACACAGAAGGGACCGGAGCAAAAAAGAAAAGCGTATGCTGTCATAGTGTGGAAGGGGACCGTGGCGTAGACTCCCATCTCTCAGCGCATTGTCTGCTGAAAACTCCGCCTCCTTCAAGCCCTAAACGGTGCCTTGGAAAGAGCATCCCGTTCTGCGTGAGGTCGAGGACACAGTCTGATGCTTCCAGAGATGGCACTGAGAAAGAGCCATGCGTAGGTGTCCCCTGACAGCCTAGTCAACAAGAAATACCTGCAGGCCCCACAAGAGAAGGCTCAGAAGATTTACCTTAAATGAGCAGAGACGTGCCGGGACATCTCTGTCTACAGCTATGGGCAGCTCTGAGCTAAGGACGAGGCAAAGACATACAAGATTAGTCCCTGCCCTAAGGTAGCTCACGGTCTGAGCTCCTGTGCTAGTTTCCTGTGGCCACTGTAACAGATGACCACAAACGTGGTGGCTTAAAACGACAGAAACTTGTTCTCTCACAATCTGGAGGTCAGAGGTCTAAAATCAGCACCTTGGGCTGAAATCAAGGGGTTGGTGGAGCCATGCTTTCTCCGCAGAGCGGCTGGGGACAATCTGGCAGCCCCTGTGGTCCTTGCCTCTCGAGGCTGGTATTTTCACGTCTCTACTCTGGTTTCTCGTCACCTTCTCCTCCGTGTATAAAATCTCCCTCTGCCTCCCTTTTGTAAGGACACGTGTGGTTTCATTTAGGGACCTCCAGGATAATCAAGGACAATCTCCCATCTCGAGAGTCCTAACTTAGTCACATCTACAAAGTCCTTTTATTCGCCTACCACAATTCCCATGAGCTTTTCTTTTTCTAATAGCTTCTCTCAATGGGTCTATGTGGGGCTAAACAGCCCAGGGTCTTCCCCATCTCATGGCTAAGGAAAGCCCGGCCCACATGGCAAAGTGTGGTCCTCACAGAAATCAAAGTCGAGCAAGGGTGAGGACGCCTCAGATACCTATCTGTTTCTGCAAATCAGTTCCCTGTCTTTTGTATATCACATATCTATTAAAAAATATGTCAAAGGGGGTGTTGAAAATGATAGGGCTGCCAATGTTTTATTTGGTTAACAAAAGGGAATTTTTTAAAAAATCTCCCATATATTTTTATCTCGTAAAGGAAGACAATTCTGAAACCCAAAGTAAAAAAGACCAGTTTCAGAGCAAAGAGCAGTCCTCCAAAAAAGACTGCGGGCAACCTTACACCCTCGTACACTCCGCGCCATTCTTCCTTGTATTGTGTCCAGTTGCAACAATCCCCTAAAGACCTGCTGTCGACAAAACCCTTCTCAGCTGGGCGCAGTGGCTCACACCTGTAATCCTAGCACTCTGGGAGGCCAAGTCGGGAGGATCGCTTGAGCTCAGGAGTTCAAGATCAGCCTGAGCAAGAGCAAGACTCAACTAAAAATAGAAAAATTAACTGGGCATGGTGATGCGCGCTTGTAGTCCTAGTTACTTGAGAGGCTGAGGCAGGAGGATCACTTGAGCCCAGGAGTTTGAGGTTGCGATGAGCTATGATGGTGTCACTGCACTCTAGTACAGGTGACGGAATGAGTCTCGGGAAGGAAGGAAGGAAGGAAGGAAGGAAGGAAGGAAGGAAGGAAGGAAGGAAGGAATCCCTTCTCTGCACCAGGGATCTACCATCAGGGGACGACTCAGTTGGGCTTCGCCCATGTGAAAAGCCTGCAGAAGTGAGGCTCACAGCGACAGAGGGGAGAGAAGGGAGGAGCTGAGCGGAGGTCTCGCCATCTTCCTTCTGCCCCATCAGGAACATTCTCAAGCCCCAGAGGCAGGCGGGGCACTGACCAGGTCAGGCAAGGCCCGGTGGCCGTGGATCCCACTGCCAGGCACTCAGCCTCCTTGCTGCGCCTCCACAAGTCACAGACTTTCTCCCAACTGCCAATCCCAACGGACAACACAAGGCCTCTGGCACTGGGGTTGGGGTGTCTCTTTGGGGGACATACTTGACACAAAAGGGGTGCGATACTCGGGCTGGTCAACCACTTCCTGATCTCTTTTCCTCTCTCACCCTGGAACAAAACAAAGTTATTATAAAGCAAAAAATGAACAACATCATTGCGGAATTATGCTGTGGCACAAACTCTCTGTCGAGAACTTGAACCACCCTTCCAAAATGTCCAACTCCACCCCTTTCCTTGCTTAACCCTCTTCTCCCAGGCAGAGTGACAATGCTACTCCGATGTCCCAAATCTGACAGGTGAGTATATGTGAGGATAGCTCAGCAGACAGCTAATCTGTCCCCATAATGACACGGGAGCGACATCCTCCTGCTTTCTCTGGGGTGTTAGCACCTGGTGGGATGGGTCTCATTTTCATGAGTTTGTTTACTTTCCTCTCAATTTGTCACTTGTAACAATAGAATCAGGATCAAGGAGATGAGATCAGATTCTGCACCAAGCCGGGACGGATGCGCCCTCACGGTCCCTTAAAGAGTGGCCACTGCAGGGTGGCTGCTCTCATCACCCGGCTATGTAGGCTCCGGGCAAACTTCTTACACCAAGGGCAGTGACAGGGACCGAGCCCACAGTGGGCAGCAAAGCCGAGATCATCTGTGCACTTCATTCTTTGGTGCAAGTCAAGGACCTTAGCTCCACCAGCTCCATGAAAACTAGAAGTTTTTTAATTAAGAAAATGAGCACAAGAGAATCAACTCAACTAAAGTCTGAGCGCCAGATGTGTGCCCGGCACTGCACCAGGCCTGGGAGATGCAGAGGGCTTCCGCCCTCAAGGAGGTCCCCAAGGAGGAGCGAGGTGACGGCAGCACACAAACGCAGTGTACCATGGGCTGTAGTAAATCTATAGCACAAGTGCAAACACAGAGGAGCGGCTCTGCTTTCAGTTTGGGGTCCCCAGGAGCACACCCCGAATCTGTGTCTATTCACGTACAAGTAGACTGTTTGGAGGTGAACTGGGAAAACTGATGGGGGAGTGAGACAGGAAGGGAAGGTGCTCAGGGTGCGTCGTCACCAGTTACTGCTGCGCACAGTGGGGGTCGGTCCCACCAGGGCCCTCCGGAAGCCACTGCAGGACATGTGCTGCAGAGGCGCCCAGCCCAGGAGGAGGGACCCTCAGTCGTCGGTAGAGGGCTGCTCTGGGGACACAGCTCCCCACACTCCCTTACCTGCGCTGTGCACGGGCAGGCTGGGCAGAAAGAGAAAGTCCTCAGGTAAAGAACCGCAGGTTCTGTCCTGGGAAGCCACTGTGGCATGTGCAGGTGAGATACGCTACCATGGGGACGCAGGGAGAGCACGGAAGGCCGTTGCTGCAGACCCAGGAGTTCTAAGCTAACGTGAGGATAGGTCAGGGAAGTTTACAAAGGAGAGGAGACATCGGAGCTGGGCTTTGGTGGACGCCCAGGTAATTCCCGGGCAGGTGTGTGCAGAGGGGGTCAGGGAGGAGGGGCATTCGTTCCAAACAGGCAGCTGGAGGGGAGACCAGGGCCAGGCTGGGAAGAGGGTGGCATTTCCTGCAGACACACGGGGAGCCATCCGCGGCTTTTCAACAAGGGAGAGACACAGACGCAGACGCAGAGGAAGGCTTGATGAGCTTGCTAGTCCCGCGCTAGGCCCCGCCTGCCACGAGGACGTCCTGCGTCCTCTGCGGTGCCTGGCGCAATGGGGGACTGCTACCAACCCAAGGCTCTCCAGTGCGCTGGGTGAGCACGAGGGGCTGGGAGCACTAATGAAACCAACTCCTCATAAAACAAACAGCTGACAGAAGCGTTTAAATGAATGAAAATAAAATGAACTTGCCAAACTGATGGCATGGTGCTGGGCGTGTGGGACCCCACACCCCTGAGTGGCAACAGGCTCCTGTTTCAGGGCACGCTGGAGTCGTCCCCTCCGGGACATCTGCTGGGTCAGGCCAACCAGAACGTGGCTTCTCTGTGTGCAGCCACCACCTACGGGACCCCAGAGCTGGCTTCAGAATCCATGTTCCCAGATCCCGACCCTACCCTACTTTTGCCGGGGGTGATGGCACCAGGCAAGAGACTCCCTGTCACTGCTGTGAGGGTCTGCCCTATGCTGTCACCTGTCATCAAACCCCCTGAGTCAAGGAAAGAGACAAGAGCTGCAGGTGACCCAATGCTGAGGCGCCCATGCTCGTTCATTCCAGCCACCCTCGGACGCTGGGGAGGGCCCCTCAGACTCAATTCTATTCGCTCCATCATAAAGTCTGTTGCTGTGGGCTCGATTCAGGGTAACACCCCCACAACGGCTACCACCAAGTTTTAGGGGACACTGCACATTTCAAAAGAGAAATTGGAAAATGAAGTTATTGGAGGTGGGTTCTGGCCCTGAAGGCTTCCCTACAAAGGAGGCCTGTGCTAGGCAGACTCCTCAGGTGACGCCCACTGATCTCCACCTTCTGCCATGCACGTCCTGGCAAAACCCCTTCCTCGTAAGTGGGCTATAGACCTAGTGACTCACTTCTAATGGATAGAATCTAGCAAAAGTGACAGGTTGTCTCTTTAGAGATTAGGTTTTAAAAAGCCGTGAGTTCTCTCTCTCTCCCTCTCTCTCTCTCCCTCTCTCTCTCTTCTTCTCTCTCTCTCTCCCTCTCCCTCTCTCTCTCCCTCTCTCTCTCTCCCTCTCTCTTCTTCTCTTTCTCTCTCTCTCCCTCTCTCTCTCCCTCTCCCTCTCTCTCTCCCTCTCTCTCTCTCTCTCCCTCTCTCTCTCTCTCTCCCTCTCTCTTTCTCTCTGATGAAGCAGCTGCTATCTTGCAAGCTGCCCCATGGAGATGTTCATATAACGAGGAGCTGGGCCAGCCTCCAGCCAGTAGCCTCCAAGAAACGGGGGCCCACGAGGACTGAGTCCCACCAACAACCACTGGATGAGTTGAGAAATTGATCAGCCCTAAGACGACCACAGGCCCCGGCAGCACCTGCGTGGCAGTGTATGAGAGACCAGGAAGCAGAGGGCCCAGCCAAGGGACACCCAGGCTCCTGACCCACAGAAACTGTGGCATAATAAACGTGTTTTGTTGCAAGTCACTAAGTTTGGGGATAACTTGTTACACAGCAATAGATATAACGAATACACCTATTAATGAAAAAGTGAACAAATGGACGGACACACTCAGAAAGCTTAAGATCAAGAGAAAGCTGGAAGTTTTGCTACCAGTATAACGTGTCTTGGCAGGGACAGGCCTTCCCCACACACAGCCAGGCTCCTTCGAGATGTGATAGCAAAGACCCTAGAAAATCCTCCATTCTGTGATTTGTCCCCATATGCTAAAATTCCACAATTAGTCTGTTCTTTGCTTTAAAATTCTTTCCTCTTATTAAAACACCCTAAACACAGAAAACCCAACATCAAATCTAGTCGCAGGTCCTTCGTGTGTTGTGTGATTTTCGATGAGTACATTTACACGTACCTCAAACTATATTTATGAAACAAAAATATAAATTTTGAAAGGTTGCTTAGATTTTCTATGCCTTCATTCCATTTTAAAGTAGGAATAAATAAAACCTGCCTTATATAACTCATGGGGTTCTTGAGATGGTCAAATGCGATAATACTGTTGCAAATTCCTTTTAAACTACAAAGAACTCTCCACACGGAAAGAGCATTTTAACTCCTCTTTCCTGGGCTGTCCCTTGTGGGACACACTCACCTGTCATTAGACTGCTGCTATACTTAAGTGAGACGGACTTCTACGCAACGTTTTCCTGAAAGTTGCTTTCAGGGAGGAAGACGAAGTTGAAGAAAACACAAGCACCTGCAGGGAGTGGGGGCCTGGACTGCCCCCCACTTCACAACTCTCAAAGATTCAGTCCCAGAAGCAATCATTCTTGTAAGAGTTAGATGCTGACTTCCAAGAGCCTCTGTAGGGGACCTGCCTCGGGGG
>VBSM01000500.1:6005432-6024263 GCA_008086735.1 Cheirogaleus medius
GGGCATCGGAGGGGAGGGGGCCTGAAGCAGAGTTGGGGGAGAAAGGGTGAGAGGTTTGGGGTGCAGGGGACAGGCGATGGAGACGGGGCCACTGAAGGTCTCAGGGCTGCAGCGTGCTTGTTTCATAAATTCGCTATTTGCTGGCCCCGTGCCCACCTTCCAGTGCATTCATTTCAGGTTCGTGACCTCATCCTAAATACATGCAGCAGGAAGCAGGTGCCTGTTAACTCCGAGGTCTGGTTTTCTCTGCCCTGGAGGCAACAGCAGGAGGAGAGGGGAGAGGAAGGCGAAGGCTCCGGTGCATTGGCTCGGGGAGGCCAGACAGCCTACTGGATACACGACACCCTTCAAAACACACGCCCGCCCCGCCGCCATCCTGCACCGAGGGCTTCTGCAGCTGGTGGCAGCAGGTGACAACGTCAGAGGAGCAATTTATAGCACAAGATTCTTTAGGAATTCAGTGACCAAAGCCCCCTCCAGGTGTGGCAGAAGATGGGCTTGCCTTGCAATGAATTCTAGCCAATGGCACCTGATTCACAGCAAGATTTTGGTGCCTGCTCAGAGGCAGAGGTAAGGAGCTCTCGCTTATTCATAGCAACCCTCAAATGCTGTCCTAAAATGCCTGGGAAAGGCTATGCAAGCATTGAGAGACGCAACAAACATTTATAAAACACCTACGTTATAATTAGTACCAAGCAAGGCAACAATTATTTCAAATCTGCTTCGCCTCAAAATTCCCATTCCCCACACTTCCCTTTTAATTTGCCTTTTGTTTTCTAGGAAAAAAACATAGACATCAGAAGAGAGGAACGCACTGTTCCTAAACATACAAATTGACTCCTGCCCCCACCCTCTGCTCTTTGCCTTCTCCTGCAACAGAATAATTGTCCATCCTCCCGGACGCCAAGCCTTGCATTTGGGCTTTGCATATCATATTCTTCCACCTTGTCGTGTTTTCATATTCATTCTGTTTATCCCTTTCTTTCTTGTATATTTAACTTCTCGCTTTGAATTGGATCGTTCCCATTGGCTTTAAAACACGCACCTGTCTCTCAGATTAAAAAGAGAAATGCCCTCAACGCCTCACCTCCATCCAGCTTTGAACGAATCACTCTCCTGCCATTCAATGCAAACTTCTCAAAAGCATTATCTTCGTGGTGGCAGAGGTGGCTCGTTGCCCAACGAGTGTCGCAGCCCTCTTCCTATCGCAGAGAGTCGGTGGCTGCCCAGGCAGAGATTATGTTTCCAACCTCCCTTGTATCTAGGAAAGGCCATGTAATTAGTTCTACCTATGAAATGTGAGCAGAAGTTGTGTGTCACTTCTAGGCAGAGGATTTAAGAAGTAGCCTTCTCTGTGCTGCTTTCCCTCTGACCAGTCGGATGCAGGCAGCTGCGATGATGAGGTCCCACTATGGGATGCTGCAACCATAAAAAGGACAAAGGTGAGTTTCCTGAATCACAGCATGACGGAACTGCCCACTGACCAAGAACACCCATGTGCAACTGCTATGAGAGCAATACATTAATTTTATTTTGTGAAGGAACTGAAATTTGGGTATTTACGTGTTGCAGTACTTAGTATTGCTTTAACCAATAAACTCGCCTACCAATCATTCCTCAATCCACTCCAATCTAGTTTCCAATTTGTTGCTGGGAAACAGAACTCTGTAAAGCTACCAGTAGTTTCCACGTTACTTAATGCAATGGATACTTTTTAGCCTACACTGTACCTGACCCCAGCATTCCAGAGTTGTACACTCCTCTCTTCTTAGCAGGCTTCTTTTTCTTGGTTTCCATATCATAAAATGCTTTCAAATTTCCAACTTTCTGCCCACTTGCTCCTCAGTCTCCTTCACGGGCTCAGGGTCCACTACCTCATCTCAGGGCTCTACAAACTTGACCATGGCTTTCAACCATGTTGAATTAACTGGAGTTGGACTTACCCACCGGCTATGCACAATTATAAAATTGGGGAAATTGCATTAGTATGTAATTTCAGACATTTAAAAATAGGCATCACAGTCTGCAATCTCTGAGAGAAAAGAAACAATCAAGGTGAGCCTACCATCACCCCAACTTTTGCCAGAAGGTACCTTCTGGATTGCATTACAGGGGAGGAAAATACTAGCAGAGCACGGGGGTTTCTCTGAGTTGACATGACAGAAATCAAAGTTGGAGAAGCCAAAGTGACTTTAATTTACAGTGCAGAATACCAAAGGAGAGGGAGCTAGAGAGAAGGGTACTCAAAGGGGTCCCCTTGAGTCTTTGGCCCAATACTAAGGTGAGGCCGCATGAGCCAGGCAAAGAGTAATTATTAGAGTACTGTAGGCTAAACAATTCCCAGACCTCACAAAGGGCTGGGCTATGTTCAAGTTCTAATCAAACAGACTGGCAAGACCTTGCTGAATACTTGGGGCACTCAGTAGAGACTCCAAAAAGGTCATACCAGAGAAGCATTAATACACTAGCCCAGAGTAAAGGCTACTCTAAATCCAACCTAATGAAGCTTAAAAACAAGCTTTAACAAATTAAACTGATCTACAAGGAATTTAACCACAAGCCAAAATGAACTTCGTACTTTATAAATAAATACAACAAAATCCGGGCACTTAACATTGTATCATTGTGTTCTAAATGTCCCGAATCCAATCAAGAATTACTATACAGAAGAAGAATATTTGGGAGAAAAATAAGACCATAGAAACAAACTAGAAATAACAGAAGTGATGGCGCAGGCTGGAAAATAGTTGAATCAATGAGGACAAAAGGAAATATAAAAAGTAATAAAATATAACTTGTACAGATAAAAATATGATAGCTTAGACAAAAAAACTTCACTGGAGATTGGAGAGCAGATTAGCACCGCACGAAAAAAAGATCAGTGAACTTAAAAATAATAACAGAAACCATACAAACTAAAATATGGGGGGAGGGGAAAGACTAAAAAAAATTGAACATAGCCTCAGTGACCTGGTGTACAATATAGAGAAGTCACTAGATAATTAGAGTCCCAAAAAGATGTGGAATGTAGGAAAAATTTTTTTAAATAATGGTCAAATTTTTTCCAAATTTGATGAAAGCTATGAACCTACAAATCCAAGAAGCTCCATGAACTCAACAGGATAAAGACAAAAGTGCATGATAATCTAGTTGACAGATGTCAGTGACAAAGAAACCATCTTAAAAGCAGCAGAGTAAAAGGACACATTACACACAGGGAAGAAAGGCAAGACTTACTGCATATTTCCCACTAGAAGCAATGCAAACCCAAAGACAATGGAAAAAGAAAAAAACTTTTCTTTACACACTGAAAAAAATTAACTATCAACTTAAAATTCTATATCTAGGGAAAAATATGATTCAAAAACAAAATAAAGACTATGTCACACAAAAATTGAGAGAACTTATTGCTAGAACTATACAACAAGATATTAAAGGAAGATTTTTAGGCAAAAGTAAAATGAAGCCAGGTGAAAACTCAGATCTACACAAAATATGGAAGAATATTGGAAAAGGTAAATATGTGGGTAAATATTAAAAACATTAATAACCAATATGATTTTTTGAAAGAGAAGACATCACTACAGATCCTTCAGACATTAAAAGGATAATGAGAAAATATTCTGTACAACTTCATGTCAATAATTTGGCAACCCCGATGAAACTTTCAAATTCATATAAGTGTTCAAATAATTTCAAATTGTTAACTAATAATTTGATTTAGTGAAGTCACGGGGTACAAGGTCAATATTAAAAAATCAATTGTATGTTTTATAGTAGCAAGAATAATTCGAAAGTGAAAGTTTAAAAATACCATTTGCAATAGTATAAAAATATGAAATCTTTAAGGACAAATTTAATAAAGGCTGTGTAAGCCCTATATGCTGAAAAATATGGCTGATAAAACTCAAAGAAGACGTATATCAATGTAGAAATATATGGTGTTCATGCATTAGAAGATTTCATGCTGTTAAGATGTCAGTTTTCCCCAAATTGATCTACCAGTGCAAGGTGATCCCAAACAAAATCCAAGCAGGAGTTTCTTATGGAAATTGACAGGCTGATTTTATTAATAAAATGTACATGAAAATTTAAAGGACCTGGAATAAACAAAATAATTTTTTTTAAAAAAAGAAAACATTTGAAAGGCTTACACTACCTGATTTTAAGACTAATTTTAAAGCTACAGCAATCTAAACAGTGGGATGTGAAACATTGTTCTACACATAGATCAATGGTACAGAATAGACCCACCTACCTATATATGGTCAGTCACTTTTTGACACAGATAACAATATAGTTCAATGGGGAAAGAATAGTCTTTTTAACAACGGTGCTGGAACAACTAAATAACTATTTCTTTAAATGAAACTCACCATTCACAAACGATTAACTACACATGTATCATAAGTATAAATGTAAAAGCTAAAACTACAAAACTTCTGGGAGGAAATCATACACAAATATTTCTTAATCAATTAGATTTCATCAAAATTACAAATGTCTGTTCTTTGTTGGATATTATCAAAAAACAAAAAAGGAAGAGAGTAGCCACAGATTAGCAGAAAATTATAGGTATATATGACAAAGGTCTCTTATCCAGAAAATACAACACACCCTGCATTATGACGTTTTGGTCAAGGGCAGACCACACACGCAGCAATGATCCTGTAAGATTATAATGGAGCTGGAAAATCCCTATCACCTAGTAATGCTGTCGCCTTCGTAACCTCGTTAGTAATGCAACAATCACTCACATATCTGCGGCGGTGCTGGTACAAACAACCCTAACGCACTGCCAGTCATATACAAACTGGGTATAGTACATAATGATGACAAATGGCTATATTACTGGTTTATGTATTTACTATACTATACCTTTTATCATTATTTTAGAATATAATCCTTCTACTTATTGTTAAGAAAGTTAACTATAAAACAGCCTCAGTTCAGGAGGTATCCAGAAGAAGACATGGTTGTCACAGGAGATGACAGCTCCACGCACGTCGTTGCCCCTGAAGACCCCCCAGGGGGACAAGGTGTGCAGGTGGAAGGCAGTGACCCTGGTGATCCTGACCCTGCAGAGGCCTAGGACAATGTGTGTGTTTATGTCTCAGTTTTTAACAAAAAAGTTTTAAAAATAAAAAAAAAATTAAAAAAAGAAAAAATCTTATAGAAGAAGGACATAAAGAAAGAAAATATTTTTGTACAGTTTTAAGCTAAGTGTTATAAAAGAGTCAAAAAGTCTTTAAAAAATTAAAAAGTTGATAAGGTAACAAAGTTACAGTAAGCTATGGTTAACTTATTATTGAAGAAAGAAAAGTATTTTTTATAAATTTAGTGTGGCCTAAGTGTGCAGAGTTTATAAAGTCTACAGTGGTGCACAGTAGCGTCCTGGGCCTTCACATCCACTCCCCATAGCTCGCTGGCTCACCCAGAGCAACTTCCAGCCTGCAAGCTCCATGCATGGGAAGTGCCCTCTGTAGGTGTACCATCTTTTATCTTTTATACTGTATGTTCACTCTACCTTTTCTATGTTTGGATATGTTTAGATACATGGATACTTACCATTGCATTAACACTGCCTACCGTATTCAGTACAGTAACACGCTGCACAGGTTTGTAGCCTGGGAGCTATAGGCTGCACCATGTAGCCTACGTGTGTAGCAGGCTGTACCATTTAGGTTTGTGTAAGTTCACTTTATCTTAGGACAACAATGAAATTTCCTAACGATGCATTTCTCAGAGTGTATCCCAGTCATCAGGAGACACGTGACTGCATGCAGAACTCCTACAACTCAATAATAAGACAAAAACCTCAATGAAATCAGGTACTAAATGGCTAATCAGACACTTTATAGAAGACATTTAATATTATTTGTCACCAAACCAATACAGATTAAAACCACTACAAGATACCACTACACACCAAGTAGAAAGACTAAAATTGAAAAGACTGACAATATCAAGTATTGACAAGGACGTTTGGCGACTGGAAATCTCATAATTGCTGGGGATAGAAAATGATGCAACCACTTTGGCAAACTTTTGGCAGTTTCTTATGAAGCTTACATTTACCCTAGCACACAGAATTTCAGTGCTATTTATTTACCCAAGATAAATGAAAATGTGGCCACAGAAAGACTTGTGCATGAATATTCATAGTAGCTTTTTACCATAATAGAAAAACATGGAAATATGCAAATATTTATCAACAGGGTGAATGGATTACACAGTCTGTGGCATATCCACACGACAGAATACTAGTTGGCAATAAAAGGAATGAACTTCTGATACATGCATTGGTTTGGATGAATCTAGAAAACATTTTGCTGAGTAAAAAAAGGCAGAAACAAAAGAGTCATGCTGTATGATTCCATTTGTAAGAATTCTAGAATGAGCAAAACTAATCTCTAGTAACAGAAAGCAGATCAGCAGTTACCTGGGATTAGCTTTGGGGAAAGACATCAGTTGACTCCAAGTGGGGCACAAGAGAAATATTGGGGGTAATGGAAAGGTTGTATATTTTGACTACGGTGGTGGTGGTTACATAGGAGTATGCCTTTGTCAAATCTCCTCAAACTGTACACTTAAAATAGACTGCATGTTATTGTATGCAAATCATATTATACCTCAATAAAGTTGATTTAAAAATAAAAAACAATAGATGCTGGCATGGATTCAGAGAGAAAGGAACTTACATACTGTTGGCGGGACTGCAAATTAGTACAACCTCTATGGAAAACCATATGGAGATTCCTCAAAGAACTAAAAGTAGACCTACCATTTGATCCAGCTATCCCACTACTGGGTATTTACCCAAAGAAAAAGGGAGTCATTTTATCAAAAAGATAATCACCTGCACTGGAATGTTTATTTCAGCACAATTTACAATTGCAAATATGTGTAATCAAGCCAAGTGCCCATCAATTCATGAGTGGATTAACAAGATATAGTATACATATACTGTGGAATACTATACAGTCATGAAGAAGGGTGAGTTAAGGCCTTTTGCAACAATTTGGATGGAATTGGAGACCATTATCCTAAGTAGGATATCTAAAGAATGGAAAAACAAACACCACATGTTCACAGAGAGAAGTAAAACTCAGTGGAAATCAAGCAGTGGGGAGAGGGGAGGAGGGGATGGGTGGAAACCAACCTAACGGGTACAATGTACACTATTTGGGTGATGGGCACACCCATAGCCCTGAGTCAAGCATAACAAAATTGATACATATAACCAAAAACCTTTGTAACCCCATAATATTTTGAAATAATAATTTAAAAAGAATCTAGAAAAAGTGTTTTATGAGAATACAAAGGAAGGAGCAATTTGTCTGAAATGGAACAATGAAGAAAGACGTACGGAGACATTAACATTTACACTGGTTCTTATAGGAGGAAAGAGAAAGGACATTCTATGAAAAAATGTTATGATTTTTGAAAATGTGAGCAAGGAGTCCACAGGGAGAGCCTGGTTCACTCTCTAGATAGTTCTCATAAGTTGACAATAACTTGGTGAGTTCTCCACTGCACCAGGGATTGGCCTTCAGACAGCCATCAGTAGTATCTCATTTGTTTATTGTATATGTTGTGTGTATATTTATTGGATATATGTATATAATGAGGGATATGATTAATAGTAACTTATAACACTTTTATCAAAATATGAAACAAAATATGGTAAAAATCAACAAAAAATAAAAATACACAATAAAAATTTTAAAAGCTCTAAAGCTTTCATAATGTTTTGGGAATAGAGACCAAAATCCTCAGTGACCCCTGAGATACTGAATGTCCAACACCTATCTGTCTCCCTCCAACCCACCCCCAGCCCTGGCCCTCTTTGCACTCCAGGCATGTTGACTTTCTTTCTCTTCTGGAAAAGTCAGCATCTCTCCGAAGGCCAGACCTTTTTTTAAAACCTGGATTAATCATAATCCTTGATTCGTGACATGCCCTCATCAGGGACAAGAGTGGCCTGCGTTATCTAGTTAGCTACTAAGGTTGTTTTGTTTGTTTTTAATGGTCCTCTTCTTCACTGTCTTCGCTGCTCCCAGGCAATCTTGCCCACTTCCACAATTCCAACCAATGGTGGATGTGTCTGCATGTCCTTAGCTACTCAGATCCCACCTAAGTTACAGAACCAGCCTTGCATCCAGCTGCCCACCTGGACGTCTCAAAATCACTTCCAACTTAACCAGCTCAAAACCAAACTCACTTTCCTCCCAGTGCTTCTCAGTGCACAGTCCGCCATCTTTCTACTTCCCAAGTCAAACACAGGCTCCTCCCTGGCTCGTCCCTCTCCCTCCCTCCCCATGTCCACCCCAACAACATCAATCTTCCTTCTACTGTTCTTTCAATTCATCTACTTCTCATCATCACATGGTCACCACATCGCCATCCAAGCTGCCACCCCCGCTCCCCTAGAGTGCGGCTATGCCTCCCTGCCAGCCTTCCCCGCATTCTCCCTCAACACCAATAACAAAATATCCACGGTGCCACATGTTAAGTGAGCCTTTAACATGTAAATATCATTCTGTCATCACACCACCCAAAATCCTTAACAGGACCTACGAGATCCTACACGGCCCACGCCCTCCCCACCCCTGCAACCCCGCCCTGCATCACACACCCCATCTCTCTGCACCCCAGGAAAAGCAATCCCCTCTTCAAATGAAAGACCTTCTTTTCCTAATCTCAGGGAAGCAGAACCATATCAATCACGACATTTACTTAATGACCCACTCTCGTCACTGGCCATAGATGGCTTGGCTTATTTACTTTTTATGTATCTTAAAAGTAATTTTTTATAATGTAATAGACTCTCACAAGCTCAGGACCAAAACAAAAGCAAGGATCTTGACAACAATCTACAGCTAACCATGCATTCCCCTGGCAGCCAGTTCTCCCTGCTACCAACCGTAGGTAACCATCACCTTGAATCCCATGTCCATCATTCCCTTGGCTTCCCAGCTAGAGTTTTATTACATGCATATGTGAATACATACACACGATGCATATTATTTAATATGTAACATATGCATGTATTCCTGTATGTATTTATATATATATTCCTAAAAATAATTTTAGTTGTTTATGGATTTATAATAATAGTTTAATACTGTTTATATTATTTTTGGACTTGCTTTTCTATTATTGTATTAAGATTTTAAGGGTTTGAGGTCTTAAGGTTCATGCATATTGTTGCATGACACGGTAGGCCCCTCTATTTTGACTAATGTAGAACATTCCATCGGGTGGTGGCACCATCATTTATTTATCCACTTTCCAATGGATCACCAATCACATTGTTTCTTGCTTGTCTTTTTTTCTGTTACGAACCAGTACTGTTATGAACATTCTTGCACATGCCCCCATGGTATACTTCCTGGTATGTATTCCAGGGAGTATGAAAGTCTGGCTTTAGGAAGAAATTCCAAACTGATTGTGCCCGTGCACACTCCTCCCAGCAACGCAGAAGAGATGCTGTAGTCCCACAGTCTCCGCCACACTTGGTATTGTCAGCTTTGTAATCATGGCAACCAAATAGCGTCTGAGATGGTATCTGCACTTCCCTGATCAATAATTGCTTTGAACAAGTCTGTGTATGTTTATTAGCCAAATTTGTTTTCTTCCCTATGAAATGTCTTTTTGTGGTTTTTGCCCATTTTTACCAGGTTGTTTGTGCTTTTCTCACTGATTGTAAGAGTCCTAGACATACTCTTGACTCTAACCCATTGTTATTTATTGTTATAAATATGTTCTCGGGCCCCAGGCCTTTCTATACGCACTGGGATACTCTTCCCTCCCCACCTCACCTAGTAAGCTCTTACCCATCCTCAGATCTCATCTCAAATATCACTTCCTGGGGGAAGCCTTCTCTGACTTCTGATTTGGTCAAATCCCACTGTCTCATGTTCTCATAGTACCAAGTAATGCTCCTTCTTATCATTTCTGTAGCTCTAATCTTTACGCGTATTTGTGAAATTCTCTAATGCACCCTCCAAAAGGACAAGGATGCATCCATTTCTTGCTTACAGTTTACCCATTGTGCCTTCCATAGAATAGGCCCCCAACACATATTTTCAGATGAATAAATAAACGCCCCGTTTGCAGGCTTGTTTTCTCACATCTCCAAATGCAGCCCTGGCCTCTCCCTCTTCCATTCAATCGCCTTCATTCACGTCTCCTCTTGCTTCCTTCTGTCTTCCTTAGCAACTGTAAGTATTGCCAGGCCCAAGGAAAGAATTTAGCATTCATGTGCCCGTTTGATGCATTTTTCATTCCATGGGAGGAAGACGTAAAATGAAAGGGCACACCAGAGGGCTGGTAACAATGTCTCTCTCACCCAGTCACCAGTTTACAGGGAAACCAGGATTCTGTATCTTATTAGGCCACTGCATGAAAGGCACTTGGTTTCATGGAGCCAAACCCCATTTTTTGGAGAATGACAGTGAGCGGGAAGTGGCTGCAGGAAGGGGGAGGAGCCAGGTGCACCGCGCACCTGTTGCGCAGGCTCATTAGAGGCAGAACTGCTCCTTTCCCTGACCGCGCACCAGGCAGGGCACCCGGCAGCCCGCGCAGATCCCGCGGAGGGCGCATCCCAGCAAGTCCTGCACACAGGCCTTCCGGAGGCCCTGCAAGCGCGTCCTGTGACAGCCACCTTCCCTGTGCCTTCAGATCAGTCCTGCACGTGGCTGTAAACACCGACGCTTCCAGGCTGGACTCTCTGCAGACGCTGTTTCTTGGGTTCTTTTTCATTTCTGTCAGAGCAAAAAATGGCAGAGAAGATATTCTTGGATTCCGGTACATCAGGACACCTCTTGGAGGTCAGGGGCACAGGGACCGGCCCTGGGAGCGGGGGCTGGGTCCGCAGACGTGAGCTCTCCCGCCACAGTGGGGGAGCGTGGGTCTCCGTGTCTTTGCCGTTTCCCTTTCATCGGGTCGGTAAACATTCTGGCCATTGTGAAGTATTATGTCCCCCTTTAGGACAATGTACTTGGGTTTGGGTTCTTTTCGCTTTGTTTATCCGGTAATGGTTACAGCAAGAGGGATGCACCTGTTCCACAGGCCCATTAGACTCCGAATTGCTTCTCTCCTGAGCGGAGCATGTAGGAAAACCAGCCTTGGCATTGGAAGCACACTGCGGCAGACAAGTGAGCCCGCAGAAGACCAAGATGCAACCTTGAGCCGTAACACGCAGCGGCTCGGGGCGGAGGCGGGAGGCGGCGCAGCGCCTGGAACGAGGCTGGGGCTTCCGGAGAAGGAACGTGCCCAAGGTCACACTGCCAATTAGTCGTCAAGCTGGAGTTATAATCACAGGAAGCCGGTCTGTGTGGCTCCGAGCCCACGCTCTCCCCCAGCTCTTTATATCGGGGCGCAGCTGAGAAAAGAGAGAGGTGGAGAGAGAGGAGGGGAGCCGGGAAGCTGTTACAGCAAAGTCAGGCGGTCTGCGCTCCCACATGCTCACAGGCTCTGCGTCCTGTCTCCGGGTGACAGAGGCCTGCAGAGGCTGCTGATGGGGTAGGTGGGAGGAAGACAAGTCAGGGATGGAGGGTGGAAGGCAAAAAAAGATAATGGATGCTTCCTCTCTCTCACACTTTGAGCTTCCCCCAGCAGTAAGTCCCCACTCGGTGGGTCTAATTCTTCCCCCCTTCTCTCCCTCCAGGTGCAAACCCTAAGTGCATCCTGATTCTGGGGTGAAAAGAACAAGACCAGATGCCCCCCAGGGCTCCTCCACCCAAGACGCCCCACGTTGGGAAGAGGAGGGGGCGCCCAGGCAGGCTTGCACCGTCTTTTGTTTGGAGCGTCAGCATCACAGCCTGACACAGAAGCTGCTCCTGGGCCCTGGTGACTTACTTTGTCATCTGCTGCCTCTCGTGCAGGTGTGCGTATTTTAGCTGGAGGAGCCCAGGCATGGAAATCGCTCTCCCTGTGCCCATATATTATCAGTATTTTTTAACATGTCGCTTTCCAAGCAGGTAATGCATTTGCAGAGACAGTGATCTTTCATCGGGAGATTATGATGATTTGTGTTCTCTGTCTAAATTCCAGCATAAATTTCAGAGCCAGCGAGGCATTGGCTTGTGGCAAGAGCTGTGTTCCGAGATGTGGCAGGCTATCTCTGCAAATCCTGGGCTCGCAGCCATTTGTCCTGATTAGGGAAAGGCTTTGAAATTCTTCCTTGTGCCTTACCTCTATTTTTTTCAAATTGCTCTTCCAGCGGGGTCACCTTTGCAGCTGGGTTCAAGCAGCCTCGAGGTATGTTTACTGGGCTGTTCCAAAGCATAATGTTTAAGTAAATCAACTGCCAGAACTCCTGGCTCTGCTGAAATTAGCAGTGTGGCCTGGGTCAAGTCGCTTAACCCACTACACTTCTGTTTCTTCATTAGTAAATGGAAATAGTAATCCCCATGTCACAGAGTTAATGGGAGGATTAAATAAGGAGCAGAAATGAGAATCCTCTTGTGATAGCTAGAAAAGCTGTAGGTGAAACCCATGCATTCATCCCTGCCTCCTCCCAGAACTGCATGCACACCTAGGCGTAGGCTGTGACCGCACCCTGCTTGGACTATCCCTTCAGTAAGCCCCTGTCCTCTCAAGGGTTTCTCCAAAACCCCCCAAAGTATCTCTAAACAAGATGCATGTTAAGTCATTTCGCCATGTGTATTAGTTTGCCGGGACTACCATAATGAAGTACCACAGACTGGGTGGCTGAAACAATAGAAATGCATTGTCTCCCAGTCTAGAGGCTGGAAGCCCAAGGTCAAGGTGTCAGCAGGGTTGGTTTCTTCTGAGGACTCTCCCTTTGGCTTGGAGAGGCCACCTTCTCCCTGTGTCCTCACATGGTCACCCTTCCTTCTGTACCCATCTGTGTCCTAATCTCTTCTTTTTATAAGGACATCCATTGTGTTAGATTAGAGCCCATCCTAATGACCTCATTTTAAATTAATGACCTCCTTAAAGACCCTACTTCTACATATAGTCACATTCTGGAGTACAGGGAGTTAGGATTTCAACTTATGTATTTGGGGGCAAGGGTGGAAGGGGACACAATTCAGCCCATAGCACCATGACATTAAAAGCACAAAGATGTGGAAACAACCCAAGTGCCCATCATTATGTAAGTGGATTAATAGAATGTAGTATATGTGTACCATGGATTACTATTCACCCGTAAAATTGGTGAATTAATACCTCTTGTATTAACCTGGATGGAATTGGAGCCCATTCTTCTAAGTGAAGTATTGCAAGAATGGAAAAACAAGCACCACACATACTCACCATTAAATTGGAACTAATCTATCAACACTTATGTGCATGTATGGAAATAACATTCACTGGAAACTGATCAGGCAGGCGGGGGAGGAGGGGATGGATAAAATCACATCTAACAGGTACAGTGCACACTATCTGGGGGATGGGCACACTTATAACTTTGACTCAAACATACAAAAGCAATTTATGTAACCAAAACATTTGTACCCCTATAATATTCTGAAATTTTTAAAAAAAGGGGAAAAAAAAGCACAAATACTTGAGGCATAATTTTAAAGACGTCTCAAAATCAGACCAAGAGTGATGGGGCTTCCCACCTCCAAAAACAGCAGTGCCTTCCTTCTGTACCTGACGACGCTTTCCTTCCAGAGTCCTGGCTGATCCTTACATGCCCCCTCCAGTGACAAATGAAAGAACTGACAGTAGAAAGTGCCAGAACTGGGTCTGGAACCAAGGTATGTGGCTCCTGGATGTCTTGGAGCGTGACTCTGGACTGCCACCTTCCAACGTTGCTCACTGTGTCTGGGAGCACGTGCCGAAGAGAGAAGGAGGGTTCCCACATCAGACAAGCGAGCGCCTTTGGGGCAGGTGACGTGTGGCTTCCCTGATCATCAGCCATCCCCGCTGACTCCCACAGCGGGTGCCACCCACCAGCTCGCTGGCGTAGACAACTGCTCTGACGCAGGGAGCCTTCTCCAGTGCTAGGCCAGACTGAACGGTACCCCGTACCTTGTTTTTTATTTTGTTTCGTGTAATAGAAAACCCTTCGACCCCAGCCCTCTCTGATGTAGAGATTGCAGCGGGCCAAGCGGTACAAGAGAACAATTGGCACTGTTCGGGCAAACGAGAAGACCAGAACTCAGTTGGTGGCAACAACAGGCATAAGAAGTCTGGCTGTGAACAGTCACAGCCGATAGTGGCGTTCTTGGGGCAAACTTTGGGCAAGAATGGTGCCAACGAGGCAGTGAGGTAGTTCACCCTGCGTGTTTCCAGGGCCTACAGCTACCTTGTGCTTCTACTCATCCAAAGATAGATAAGACAGAAAGACAGGTAGACAAGCAGGTAGACAGACAGACAGGTAGGCAAGCAGGTAGACAGACAGACAGATAGACATGTAGATAGGTAGATAGATCTCCCCAGTGGCAATATTTGTCCCAAAATCCCCCAACATTTTTTATTCATCAGAATGAGTAGACATTTGGGGAGAGCAAGTACTTATTTTTAATGGACTCCCTGTGGGCCATGTGAGAAGCAGCAGAGTGACACAGGGAGAAGGTCCCAGCCCCAGAACAGCTCTGTCACTGGCCAAGCCTCATACTGCCATGCCAGACTCATCAGAGAGGTTGTGAAGCTGCCTGATAAGATTTTGTAAAGGGCAGACATTAGGCCTCGGGCCACATCGCTTACTAGATAAGTGACTGTGAAGCCATTCCTTAGCTTCTCTAAGGATCTCCCCCTGGGTAAAAACTGAGATAAAAATGCACGGGTGCTGAGACCACCAGGATATGAGGTCGCACATACAAAAGCCCCTGTTGCATCCCTTGGTATCCAATGTGTCCTCTTCCCCACCCGCAGCCTTACTGCTAGAGCTGGGGAGTAGGTTGATAACAGCTGGAGTTTATGGGATCTGTGTCCCCCAGGGCCACCAAAACCACCACCTGTCCCACTACTCTCAATATGGCAAAGGCCCAATCTCCCCATTTCTTCTCCTTCTCCCTCTTCTGGGGCCTGGCAGAGTCTCCTAAGACAGTTACCCAAAGCTCTGGAACGGCCCAGCAGCCAGAGATCGTGGGACACACAGAAGCAGCCCCTCTAGCTGTGGCAAGACAGGCCTTGTCTCTCCAGAGCTGGTTCTGGCCAACGACAGCAGAGTCCCTGCCACAGCTGTGCACGCTCACGACTCAGCCCTCCTTGGCCTTCAGATAGCAACAAGCCCTGATTCTCTAAATGCAACTTTGTCTCCTTAATGCTCTCTCAGGCCACATCAGCAAGGCTGGAGGAGAGCCCCAGGTGGGGGAAGGTATGGAGAGAGGGAGCAGAAAAAGGTCACTTGAATGGGAAAGTGTTGTGACTTACACCAGCCAAGAAAAGTTCTCAAACAGCCAGGAGCCAGTGCCTGGTAAGAGGCAGGGCTCCAGAAGTGTTTGATGATTGAATAACTGAATGTCCAGCCCCCAAACCACTTCCAGGATTTGCTCCAATTGCACTTACTCTCTCTCTGCCTTATTTTACTATAGTTCTTTGTACCTCTGCTGTCACGCCAAGATCAGATAAATAGTCATCCATCCCGATTCTTCAATAAACTGTAAGTAACTTGAGGGTAAGGACTGTCTAATTCTGGTGCTTTGCAACTCCAGCAATGGAGAAATGTCTCAGTAATTATTTGCTAATTTAACTAAAGATGCTCTATGCCTCCTACAGCCCTGCCCCTGAGCTCACACAAGCTTCCAGCTTCCTGGGGGCATTTAGTCCACACTAAAGTTATCCTTGGAGGGACTGCTTGAATTTCCCAGAGGAAAAACCCAGAAGTCATGATGCTTCAGGGCTTCCTATTTCATTTGTTTATTTATTGCATAATGATTGAGTAACTGATCTTGAACGTACATCACTACAAAGGTCTCCCTAGAAGTTTAACCACAAAGTATTGCTGGAGGAAGCTAGGAGAGCCCCGGAGCTGGCTCCACTGTCCAGCCTACTTGTTGGATGCAGAAAAACATTTTAGGAGCAAACTCCAATCTAATTTTTCTTTTCATCTTTTTTTTTTTTTTTTTTTTTTGATCTTTCAAACCATAGCAAGTGAGCCCAGCGTGTAACACTTGGAAGCTTCTAAATGGTAAAAAGTGGGCTCAGAGAATCCAGGTTTGGAAGGAACCTTAAAATCCATGGGAGGCTCTTTCCATATTGTTACCACCTACCCCCTCTGGCCTTTAAGAGAGAAAATACAGCAGTTGATTGCTACCATCTTTTCCATATAAGCACGTAGTCGGGTAAAAATTTCTAAGCAGAGTATTGACAAGCACAGTCACATGAGTGTGAACAGCTCACAACTCAGCCAGAAGCGAAACGGAAAAGTCACTTCTTACCTAATGTCACAAGCACCCAAATGACAGTAGGAGAGCAGCCATCTGTCCCCAAACCACCATTCTTTGCTAAAGCTCCAAATGGAGACCTGGTGTAAGAGGACTGCAGATGACTACTCAGGAAGAGAGAGAGAGAGAGAGAGAGAGAGAGAGAGAGGAGAAAAGGCATTGCTTTAAAACAGCGAACACAGAATTAAATACCCAGCCCACATCTTCCTCCCTTCCTCCACTCCGCCCGCCACGCCCTTCCAGAGGGACGCTGGTCAGTATCTGCAGATCAGTAGATCAGTATCTGCTCCAAGAAGGGAACGCTCAGTAAACAGTATTATTAACCCATAGGCTGGCGATGAATCAGGGCAGGAAGGTGACCTCAGCAGGCTGCAGTAATCCTGCATGTCACGATGAATTTATGAGGCCAATTTTATTGGCCTGCGTGACCCAGGCTCCTTGGAGACGTCGCAGTAACAAATCCAATCCACTTCATTTATGAGTTGTGTGCAGTGGCAGCCGTGGGGCTGAGCCAAGCCACCCCGGCACCCTCTCCAAGAGGGCGCCCGCGAGCATGGCTGCAGGGACACCGTGTTCCCGCGCCACCCTGTCACTCCTGAGAGTCGGCCAGCCCTGCCCGAGGAGCCAGCCCAGCGCTCAGCAAGACCCTTCCCCTCTCCAGGGCTCAGCGTGCCGGAGGTTGCTGGACCGACCGCCAGCGCTTCTCCCTGGGGCGCTAGAGGTGTTTTAGGGGAGGACAAGGCCTGCTCACTGCAGCCCGGTGAGCTCCTCTGGTCCAAGCTACCCTGTGTCGGTAGTTCTGCCAAGTCACTGGGTCAACCCAAAGCACCGCCACATGCATCCAGATGCTGTCCTTGACAATTACTGGTAGATATTCATAATATGGCAGGTCCCGCCCTGGGCACAGACATCCCAAGTGAGTCTGTGACGGCGTCTTTCTCCCTCCACGTCCCCACCGTAGGAGCAGAAAAGCTGAAACTCCTGCTACTGGCAGCTAGAGGGACCTCGGGTCCAGCCAGGTGGCGTCCCACTAAGGGACAGCAGGAGACTGCGGAGTCCTTTAAGCAGAGGGCCTGGCGCTTACCTGCCCTCACCTGCTCTCTGCCGGCTCCCGGAGCTGGGCGGAAGGCGTTTAAGTCTATTTGACTGTCCCTGTCATCGGAAGGTTTACGGATGGTTAATTTATTCTTTATAGCACAGTCATTGATGGCTGTTAAATCACAAATGAGAGCCAATAAAGGGTGAATTGCAGCTGAAATTACACTGTTTATATGACAGCAGAGTGCCGGCTAAAAGATTCATATGCTGCTGATGAAGTATGTTATAAATTTTAATTACCATAGTTTGTACAAATGACATGTTTGAAATGCTATTGAGTAATGTGACCCTGATAATGAAACTATAAAATAAATCATTAACTTTCTGAATTAGCTTTTTTATTTCAGTGCTGCATAGAGTAAACTTTTCAGTTTATTCCAGATCAGTCTTTTTATGTCCCCACCCTCCGCCCCTGGCCTAACCGCCTCCTCTCTGCCCAGGCCTGGTGAGAGCCTGCAGGAAGAGCCTCCGGCAAGACTGACCTCACCGGACACCGCTCTGGGCTGGGGGAGGGGGAGCCGGCCAGGGGCGGGGGTCTAGACACGCACCTTGCACAAGCCCCATGGAGTTTCCCACCTGCGGGAAGAAAGGGCCCCCTTTTCAAACCTACAGACCCTCTAAAGACCCCACCCACTAGCAGCTGGGTGCTGGAGCGGACTCACCCAGCACGGCCACCTGCAGCGAGGCCCCAGAGGTATCAGAGGGTCAAGCTGTGCAGCGGGTGAGACACTCACGAGGAAACTGGGCCGAGTTTCCGGGCTCGCAGCCCAATGAAGAGTCCAGAAGGGAAAACGCAAGCAGGTGTTGGGTGGGCTTCCCCATTCTTAGAGCAGACCTACTTCAATGCCTGGTGCATCATGTTTATGAACGATCCCTTCACAGCCCTCCCAAGGCGCCAGTCACTGTGGTTAAACACATCTTGCCAAAAGAGCCAGAAGCTCCAGGAAAAAGCTAGAAGGAGAAGCCCCATCACAAGCCTTTCAGGGTAACTCCCTACTCCAGGACTTAGGGCTGAAGCTCTCCCCAGCAGACATGTCCCCTTTAGTCCTGCAGGGCAGGAAACCCATGGGTAAGTTGTGCAAAACCGTAGGTTCATAGGACGTTAGCACATCAAGGGAACCTGGACCTCCTTTAGCCCTAAAACTCTCAGTGTGGGGTAGAGAGGGCAAGAGGGAGAGAAAACACAAGGGAAGAGGTTTGCTCCTAGACATTTGTCAATTCCAGAAGTAATAAAGTTTGGTAAGGCCAGGTGCTGTAGCTCATACGTGTAATACTAGCACTCTGGGAGGCTGAGGCAGGAGGATAGCTTGAACTCAGGACTTCGAGACCAGCCTGAAAAAAAAAAAATTAGCAGGGCATG
>VBSM01000500.1:6028566-6047503 GCA_008086735.1 Cheirogaleus medius
GCAGGACAGAGCAGCAATTATTTCTGCCTAGCGACAGGAGTCGCTTCACCAAGGAGGTGACATTTGAACTGCACCTAGAGCTAGTTTACCAATTGGCGGACTAAATATTAGTTTAAGGAACCAACAAAGCAGAAACACAAGGAGGGAGAGAGAGAGGAAGAAGAGGAGGAGGGAGGGATGAAGGGTAGTTCAGCTTGGATGAACTTATTCAAAGATTTAATCAGAAAATTGGGAGGGCGGTTCATTTCGGCATGTGTATGTTAAATGTCACTTCAAAAAACTTTTCTAAAGTTTTAATAACCGTTAAAGAAAGGGGGTTAATACCTGGAGCCCAGAAAAGGATTAATGTAGCCCTCATTAGATCTCAAGCCAACCGCAGAGAACGCACAGAAATAAGAGTAATGTCAGGGCCTGAAGGCACCGAGATCTCTCCCGGCCTTGCTCCTGCTTTGTGGCCTCCCTCCAGCCACCCAAAACAATTTCTAGCTCTTAACTTTGCTCCCAGGAGGCACTTGGAAATATTTAGGGAAGGACTCATATTTCTTATGGAAGCACCTTTGAGGAAAAGAAACACTGGGGAACAGCCCAGAAACTAGGCTCAGGCGACCTCTAGCTTACAACTGGGAGAGAACCTCGGTTTCTTACCGTGGCCCCTTTTCTTTTTCCAGTTCCTGAAATCCCGCAAAGATGCTATTTAAGCCTTGCTGCCCCCTGGCATCTCAGACAGACAGCTGTCACCCGAACAGAATGACTTTTCTTCCCTTAACAGAGGAGTTTTTGGGGTAAGGGTCAGGGAGGAGGGTAAAAGGGACTCTCTGTGGTTTTAAGGAGGACTGTTTCAACAGAGCATTACCTTTCTAGTTTGGTTTTAACTTTTTTCATTTCTAAGCTTTTGTTATCATTCTATTTCTTCCTTGTGTTTCCAGCTTTGTTGGGTCCCTAAGCCTTCCTGGCTCACGGTGTCAGTCCACAGCCAGCGAAGGCACCAATCCACCCTTCCTTCCACCCCTGAGCCAAGCGGCTGGAGTCACATGGTGAGTCACCTGCGCCGGGAGTGTGGAAGGGCCTTCTGCGCGGTGCCTTCCCTGTGATGAGTATGGGGGCTCTCGGCGCCTCTGCGCCGCTCTGCTAGGAGTCGTCTGGTTAAAGCAGGTGGAGTTGAAAGGTCAGAACAAAATTCCCATCCAGCAGGTTTGACAGGTACATAGCACGCAGCAAGACTAAAAGCCCCAATTCCACTCCTTAATTAAAAACATTTTTCATTCCAAACCTAAAAGGCAGATGTGCTGCATTCCCCCAGTCACAGATCTCCGTGCTATATTGAGTGCCACAGCTCCGATTCCTCTTTCCCGGGGCCTGAAAATATAAGGCCATCAAAGCAGGGTGTAAGCCATGCTTCTTCCTCCACCTCCTCCTCACCCTCCGTTTCCCCTTTAGCTGAGAAATGTTCATCTGCATCCTTGCGGGGGCGGGGGGGGGGGGTCAAGCTTCTTGAGACTCCTCCATGCAGAAAGGAGTGGACGGTAGCCTGTCTTCCAGGACAGACAGGAAGCAGCTCTTATATTTTATTCTTCTGAAATGCCTGGAGTTAAGACACTGGGTTTGGTGACCTAGTACAGAAAGTCGCAAGTCAAATTCAGAGCATGTTGCCTATGCTTTCTTGTATTAATAAATCAGCCCTCGGTAACTCTTCATAAACAAAGAGGACGCTTGTATCCATTTGTCTTTGTTCATCTGTTTCCTTAAAGGGTCCTCAAACCCTTTTTGTTTGGGGTCTTCTCTTCCTTATTCCCAATGACAGTCTATAATACTCAGGGACAAGACCACCAAGCCTTCCTTTCTAACTATTTCTCCATGGGGCCCAGTTAATGCCCTTGAACCTCTGGATGGTCGTTGACAGGTAGATGTGAGGTTTTCCACCTGCTGAGCTCAGTGCCATAATTTCGGTGCGCTCTCACTTTGTGCACTTTCTGAGTTCCAACCAAATAGTGTTGTTCGATGTTAAAAAAAAAAAAAAAAAGCCTTTGCTCGTATGAGTGATATCAAATACAATCAATAAACTTGAAGGGAAAGGGAGCCCAAGGCACCCACAAGACACTTTTAAGATTTAATTGTTCCACAGAATTTTAAGCAAGTAGCAGAAAGAAACTAAATTGCATGAAACCAAATATTTTGCTCTAGGCTTCTAATTCATCTCACTTGCTGGTTCCCAGGGGCTGGTGAGGAGCGGGGACTTTCCAGCCTAGACAGGGACTGTGCTTCCCGCAAGCTAAAGAACTTCCTGTCTCTTTGAAATGGGGCAGTTGATCAAAGTCTTCCTGACCATGAAAACACCAGGGTTCAAGGACATCACTGGCTGAATGGGCCGAAAGATATATTTTACTAAACGCAGGGCACAATGCCTCGCTTATCTCTCAAAAATGAAAGATCTTGAGGGTTTTCTGGAAAAGGGAAGGTCCTGGGAGAGAGAAAGCTGGTACCCAAAAGTGAGAGCTGCATCCAGGTAGCTGCAGGCACCAAGAACAGGATCAGTTGCTCCAGGGAGGTGCAGACCAGAGTCCTGGCAGCTGCAGAGTCTGGAAGCTTTGGTTGTTTCTCTGTGCTTCTTGCAGGCTGAGGGAACCTGTTAATGAGGCGTGTCTGCTTCCTCCCAGCTAGACCACTTGGGAAAGAAGGAATCCCTCAATTCCCTGGGAAAAGCCTGCCACAAACACTCCGCAGACACACACAGACACTGCACGCACACAGGCAAGGCGTAAGCCGAGCCCCTCCTGTCCTAACACAGTGCAGAGAATGACCACAGACCTACATCCACAAACAAGAGAACACTTCACTATGGGGAAGGCAGCCACGGGGCCGGGGGCTGCACCGGTTGTTGCTTTTAGGAATCTATTGCTGCAGAGGGGGTTCACATGAGAACACTAGGGAGAAGACTAGGGAGATGGGGTCTGAGCTGACTGCCAGAGAACAGCAGGCTCTAGGATTGAGCAGACCTTCACCTCCTAACCTTGGGAAAGCCATTTACTCTCTCTAAACCTCGGTTTCTTCATCTATAAACACCAACAGCAATAGTTTCTGCTCAATAAAGTTAGTGTAATGATGAAAGACCCTGTGTAAAGTAGATTGGGCTGTTTCTGGCACTTAGTAGGTGCTCAATAAATAATAGATATTCCTTTAATAATAATAATTAATAATTATGGACTGGAATGCAATAGCACATGGAGGGAGGCCATGTCTGCATCTAAGTTCAATGGCCTTGAAGGCATTAAAGCAAAGAAAGGGATCCGTCGCCTGCCAAGAGGAATCTCCCATCCCCCACACAACTCTTCCCAACGGGGCTTTTGCTTGTGTCCGAATTTGGTCTTGGCACCTTTCCAGAGACTCAATTCAAGAGAACATTATAGTAATAATATAGTTCCTATTATACACCAGCACTTAAGTGAAGAAGAAAAATGTTCTGCAGGTCTGAACCTAAAAATACTTTAGAGAATTGCTGCCACTGGGTGCTCAGAGATCCTGCCATAAAAACAAGTGAGCACACTTCCGAACAATGCAGCGAATGTGTTGCACTTTCATGAAATCAACATAGGCTGCTCTAAAGTAATACAGCAGAGTGGTCGACATCACTGGCCAGGCTCCGTCCCCACCACCCACGTGGCCAGGCTGGGAGCACGGGTGTGCTATGGAATTAGAAGAGAAGGAGCGTGTGGAGCAGTGGTCAGAGGGTTTGGCAGCAGTAAGCACTCAAAAAAATGACGCTTTGCCATTGCCGTTATCATTATTGCTGTTGTCCCGCTTCAAGAATACTAAAGTGTGGCTGGAGGCAGTGGCTCACACCTGTAATCTCAGCACTTTGGGAGGCCAAGGAGAGAGGATTGCTTGAGGCCAGGAGTTCAAGACCAGCCTGAGCAGCACAGCAAGACCCATCTCTACAAAAAATTTTAAAACTTAGCCGGGCATGGTGGCATGAACCTGCAGTCCCAGCTACTCGGGAGGCTAGGGCAAGAGATTCGCTTGAGTCCAGGAGTTCCAGGTTGCAGTGACCTATGTTGATGCCTCTGCTCTCCACCCTGAGCAACAAACAAATTGAGACCCTGACTCTAAAAAACAAAACAAAACAAACAAAAAAAGAATCAAATTTTCAGCTATGGAAAAAGGAAAAAAATAGGAAAACACCAAGGGCGAACCAGCAGGCAGAGTAGCTAGGTGTTCTTCCTTCTTCCTTGCCTTGGGTTTAGTCTGGCAACTTTGGCGTCCCTGCAGAAAGCTGTACTTAGAAGTGTAGCACACCTTCAACCCAGGGATGATTTGTGATGGTTTGAAAGGCCAGGAGGGCGTATAGAGGGCCTGTAGTTTACACGAATCCAGCTGAGCACCCCTTTACACACACACACTCACACACCCACACACACACACCACCCCAATTTGATTTAAGTGTTGCTGGGGTAGGACTGCCATAAAAATTTCATTTAGAGATAATCCACCCCCCACCCTAACTCTCCCTACACTGAGGGTCCCAGTGATGAAGCTCCTGATGCCACCGGCAACAGGCTGTGAGATGACCGGGTGACAAGGTCCAACCTGGCAGGGCTGCGCTGCCCGGCACTGCCCGGCACTGCCCACCAGACCATTGGCATCACCAGAATCGTGGCTCCTAGGTGCAGGCCCTCCGCGAAACACAAAGGCCAAAGCCAGAAGCCCTGGCTCTCAGGGGGTCCACAGCCGTGCTAGAGAGGAAAGTACAAGACCAAGTATATCTCGATACTAAAAAGGCTGGGATGTCTCAAGTTCAAATCCCATCGCTGTGCTGGCATTTGTGCGCAGACAGACCATGGCACCGGGTCCTAGAAAGCCCCTCTCCTGCAGCCAGCTCATTGCGATAATAACCCTAATGGATTCTAGTGGATTTTTAACTGTATTTTTCAATTATCCAATGCTCACTTGGCTAGTGCCTGCATTTCTTATGCATCTGGGGAGTGTGGCTGTGCTTGGCTAATTTAACGTGGAGCATTAAGCGGAGCCTGTTCGAAGTGGCCCCCACAGGACCTCCCATTAGGCTGTCACCAGCAGCCGCCCTCCACCGCCCGCCCGCCACTGGCTCTGTGTGGGCCGCTCTCCTGCGCCCTCCTCCCCCTTGCAACCTGCCCCCCAGGTGCGCCAGCCTTTCTCCAGATCGCCGAGGAGTGGTGGTTTGATCATGTCACAGTACGGGTGCTTTCGGCTCCTAGTTTCATTGACTCTTGACCTTCCGGGACAGCTAGAAAGGAAAAGATCTGCTTGTCTCTGGCCACGGCTCGGGCGAGCCTCTCCAACACCGGGATGTGGCCCAAGATTCCAGGTGAGCAGATGGACAGCTCCGGAGAGAGCCGGCGTGGAGGTGGCAGGGGCAGCGGGCGTGGGATTGCCACGTCTTCTCTCCTTTGAGGATGAGAGAATGAGAACCCCAGCAGCACTGTTATCTCAGCTGTGGGAAGAAAGGAGGCGGCCTCCCGGGCACCTGGATACACTGGCCGTAACATTTCATAGCAGCCAGCCCGGTCACCAGGGGCCTGCCCCTCTTCCCACCTACATGTTATTCCAGCCATAAATCCAAGTGACAAGCTTGAACTTTCCGCAATTGACATGTTTACAAGGGAAGTCCACATTTGACAGGAAAATTAAGTCTATCAATCACTTAACGAGCTCGTTAATGAATGGTTCTCTGATCTCCTCTGGTAGCCGGGTTTATTGATTAGGGAGGGGGCAGCCCCAGCCCCCTGCCCCCTTCGCCCACCGCCCCTCCGACCCCTCCCGCTGCCAGATGTGCTGCCCCCCCCCCGGCCTCCCGCCACCACCCTGGGGCCCCTCTTCTCCCCGTAGCTCAGCAGAGGGTTCTGGTTCAGGGTTTATCGGGAGGTCAGACCCCCTCTTGGCTCTGTTCTCTGACAGAACAAAGGGAGCAGATGCAGGCCCCGGCCTCCAAGCACCCACCGGCATATGGAAGCTATCTCCTCCATCCGCAATTACCCAGGAGCCTGCTCGCTCAATGGCTTTGGTTTTTATTGCACAGAAACCAGCCTATTCCCCAACATAAAACACTTTAACGGTGTCTCCCTCCGGGGTTTCTGGGAGAGGCCCTGTCAGGTATAAAATGTGCAGAACTCCCGTGACAGCCCGCAGGGGCGAGGACGTCCACAGCTAAGAAGGGGGACAGGGCAGGGGAGGTGGGATCGCACGGTGGCAAACGAAGTGAAGCTTTGGGAGGGCCCCATGGCATTCGTGTAGAACTTTCTGGAGTGTTAAGGAGAGCAAAAGGAAGAGCTCGAATTGGTGAATAACACAACCCATCTCCACACACAGGGAAGTAGGGCCTGAAGCCCAGGTCAGACGCCAAACATTCATTAACTATTTTGAGTAAGAATACATGATTAATATACATTACGAAAAGGCTTGGCGCTTAGTATGTACTAAATTAATCTAAACAATACAGCTCTGCTCCTGATGGTCTCTCCAGAACGTCAGATCTTACAAGCTCACGGAAGAGCATAAACTTGAAGATATGAATGGAACAACAGAATACGGGAGGAAATGAGCTACTGGCTGGAATGGAGGGTCTTAAACCTAACAGACCCCTAAGCTCACACCTCCAAAGTGAGATCATGGAGACCTTCGTGGTTCCCCTGGGGACTGTGTGCTGGGCCCGAGTGATCTGAAAGGGGGTATTGGCTTAGTGGGCCACCGTAACACATTGCCACAAACTGAGTGGCTTAACACGTCAGAAATGTATTCTCTCACAGTTCTAGAAACTGGAAGTCTGGAATCGAGGTGTTGGCAGGTCTGTCCTCCCTCTGAAGGCTCCAGGGAAGAGTTCTTCCTTGCCTCTTCCAGCTTCTGGCAGCTCCTGGCAAGCCCTGGCGTTCCTGGGCTCACAGCTGGGTCACCCTGTCCTGCCCCCATCTTCCCATGGTATCGTCTTCGTGTGTCACTGCGTCCTCTCCTCTCCTCGTAAGGACGGCAGTGACCGGACTTAGGGGCCACCCTGATCCAGGATGGCATCATCTCAACATCTCAAAGAATTACGTCGCCAAAGATCCTGTCTCCAAAGAGGGCCATTTTCTGAGATTCTGGGTGGACCCGCATTTTCAGAGGAACATGATTCAGCCTGGTACAGAGCGCAGAGCACCAGCGGCGGGTGTCAGGGTGAGGCGGCACTCGCTGGCCTCCCCATGCGAGCTGGAGAGTCGCCCAAGGACTGGGAGGAAGGACCAGGAGTTAGGGAGGCACCCAGGAAGACGGGAGGAGAGCGGTACTAAGGTAAATTGCAAATACTAAAAAATATGAAGGTGGCCATTTAAGTGTTTAAAATGTGCTCTGGGTAATTCCAAACAAATTTTAAAGTCATTTTCAGACTATAAACTGCTCTGGTCTAAATCAGCGCCTCCCGGCAGGCCTGGGTACTCAGGTAGCACAAGCTACCACGGACGGCGGTGGCGGGTTTGGGAGCCTCCAGCTATCCTGGCCCAGGAATGATGACCCTTCCCAGGGGGTGGAGAGGGGCTTTTCTCAATTTCTCTAGGCACCTGCTCTACTTTCAGGCTGATTCACTGTACTTTCCCCCTTCCTCTGGGGCTCTTTCTCAGAAGAATGGCTCAGTCACAAGAAAACAAGAAGACTCACGTCATGACGCATCCGACCTAGCTGGCCAAAGTCTATTTCTCTGGGCCTCTACTTTCCAAACTCCCTGTGGCCCAGAGAGCAAAGACCAAATGTAACCTATTTCTAAATATTTTGTGGCTGGACCATGGAACCCCTCTGCTATGCCAGCATTAAGCACCTCACATACAGCGCATGGCAAAAATCTTGGGCTTCGTGGGTTTAATTGCCACTTCTCAGACAGCTTCTGCCCGTGTGCCGGGCGCATGAGAAGGGGGCCCAGGCAGGGCAGACTCATGTCACAGCTTGAGGATGCGCGCACGCTCCACCCTAGTATCCAGAAATGTAGTCAGTTTCTGTGTAATAAAAAGAATTCTTGGGGGTCGACAGCTTTTGCATCAGACAGACCCACTTTGTAAACTTGGCCCCACCGCTTACTGGCTTTGCGAATTTGGGCTTCTGTTTTACATCTCAGAGCCTGAGTGTCCTCATCAGGAAAGTAAGAATTACAACAAATAGTGGACGTAAGGCACTGGCCAGACTGGGCCTCCATGAACAGAACTCCCTCCTTTCTCTGTGGCCGACCACGTTGGAGGGCGCACTGCGTACGTGTAAGTTGCCTGTGTTCTCGGGGGCAGGGGAGTGGAAGAGCCCACGGCCGCCTACAGAACAGCTTGCCGGCCTGCGCCCGCCCCTCCCACGGTGCAGCGACAGGTTTCCTGGGACTGTTTGCCACAGACTGGGTTCTTGTGGCTTGGACCACATTCTGCAAATTTTCCATGTAGGGGAGCCTTGCATTGCATCGTTTCCTAAACACAGAAGCAGATATCACATCCTGTATCTTGGATGCAAATTCTTCTTGTGTATCTGAGGATGTTCACCACGAGAGGACAGCTCAAATCTGGTTATCTGTTGGCTCTTCTCAGAAATTTCCTCCAGAGCCCCCTCCCCCACCTCTGAGCTCAAGGGGGCCGGGAAGGCATCTGTTCTGAGGGGAGGTGCGCAGCCGCCATGAGTGGGGTCCACTCCATTTGTCCTGGCAGCCCCTGCTTCCAACCGGCTCCCACCACCTTCCCCTGGAGGCCAGGGGTGGCCCGAGCCTCTCGCTCCATGCCTTGCACCACCCCCTGCCGCGAAGAAGACGGGTCTCCTTAGGCACAGCCTGAGGCCTGTGGCAGCCCGGGCTCAAAAATACTCAATATTGCCCCATTGCCTATGGGATAAATCTGAGATGACCCGTCCAGCTCCGTCTCCCACTTCTCCCCAAACACACCCACACCGCTCATATCGCCTTCCTGTCCCGTCATTCTGCCTCTGCTGTCTCTGCCGGCCGCGCCCGTCCCGCACTGCACCAGGTTCACACCCTCCTGGTCTGCAAAGCCTCCCGCGCACCCGACAGAAGAGGTGGCCTCCCTTCTGAACTCCAGGCTCGTTTATTCTTCTCTGATGGCACTTAGCGGTATTAGCGACTTATCTTGTGGCTTTTCTCCCCTACAGGTCTGTAAGATCCGGAAGGGGAGGGACCAAGTTATATTCATTTTTGTTTCTTCCTCAATACCCAGCACTTTATAGGTAATAGGCGCTCAGTAATATTGGTTCGTTTGCTGGCGGAGATGAGTGCAGACTAAGATGAAGGAATATGAGGTTAAGGTTAGGCTGGCCTGAGCGGAGAAATCTTGGGGACCCCAAGCTGGCCAGGGGGAGATGAAATGTTTGTGAGTTCATGTATAAGGCAGAACCCCAGGGGGTGGGCAGGAATCTTGGTCCCTCAAGATCGAAGTGACTTAGAGAGACAAAGAAAGGGACTGCAGAGCCTCACAGTCACATAAGAGAACGCAGAAAGACACGAAGGTGGCAGAGCTGAAAGGGACCCTGCCCTGGACTTGGCTACAAGAGTCAGACCCAGAAACAGGAATCCATTCTGGGAGAGCTAGTGAGTTGCAAGGTCAATAAAACAGACCCGGGCATTTGATTGTGCCTAGATATTTGTAGACTAGCTCCTCCAAAAAGAAGAAACAACAGCGTGGTCTCCCCAGGTGGCGCCCTCGTGGAGTGCTGGCCACAGCTGAAAGGCTCCTGGGGGGTTTCTGCATTCTTCCCACCTTTACTTAAACCTCTTTCTCTTTCCTCCAAGCTCTTTCTGTTTCTAGCCACTGATCTATTGTCTGGTCCTTTGTAAAAAGTCCATATTGCAGGTGCTGGACGGGGTGTGTCGCGATCCACCGGCGCCGGCGCCCGCGAGCACAGGCAGGAGCACCTCCTGACGATCGGGCTGCTCCGTGGCCTCCTGAGTCTCGGGGCTCAGGCCGTGTTCTTGGGGAGACCGTCTCTCACTTGTTCTTTTCTCTTCCTCTTGAACCCCTCTTTTCTCTCCCCACCCTTTTTCCCCCTTTCACCAAACAGATGTAACTATTTATTCCTTATGTCCTAGTTTTCCTGTAATTTCATAAAGTGCAAATTTGCTGTCCTGCTCCCAAATGCCGAGTCGGTGGTTTGTCATAACAGTCATCAGTAACTGTCGCTTTCTGCCGCGGGCTTAATTAACCCACTCTCTCATTAGCATGTCCGTGCACTTGTAAGGAATGAAAGCCTGATTATTTTCTACAACAGTCGCAGCCAATTACTGCATCCAAATGGAACCACATTAATCAAATCTTTAGTACGGTGGCAAATTCAGAGATATCAGATTGCAAAAGACTGCAAAACTAATATGTCACTGTCAGCGGGGCTGCGCAGGCATTTAGCGAATTGCATTAAATAGATGGCTTCGCTGAAGCTGCATGAATTTAATATGTGATGGGATCTGGAAGCTATTAGTGTGACATGGCAAAGTAGTGGGAGCTTTGGCAGCTCTGGACTTTATCCATGAACTCAGGAAACTAATATGAAAACTTGTGTGTGTGTGTGTGTGTGTGTGCGCGCACGCGTGCGCACACACCCGAGCTTTGGTGCACGCATGCGCTTCCTGGGGTGGTTTCAACAAATAAGAAGTCTTGTGGGTTGCGGAACAGCAACCACTGTCTTATTTGCACATACTCAAATTAAAACAGAAGAAATGTGTAAGAGGACTAAGACGACAGCAAGCACAGCCCTGAGAAAGTACTTTGAAAATCACTTGCAAAGTGGACCCCCCGGAGTTCAGACCATAGGCTGCTGGGTCCCCGGGGTACAAACTGGAAGCCAGAACTCCTGGTTTAGTCCTCATGGGTGCTGGTCACAGGGCTGTAGGGCCCTGAACTGCCACTGCCAGGCCTGGGGTTGTTTCTGTGTAAAACTGAAGAAAGGTCATTAGTGTATGGCAGACAGCCGTACTGGTATATGGTGTATAGTCAACAGTATACAGTACATAGCTGTTGACCGAAGGCAGCATTATTCTCAGGCAGTGGGAACTTTCTGAAGTGTTAACCAATATGGATCCATTCATCTCCCAGTACCACCAGCTTAGCCCCTCCACAGGCTTTCCAGCCACTGAGCTCATTGGAGAGTGTCCACTTACTAGTGCCATGACACTCCACTACTGTGGCCCCTTCCTGCAGAGATCTGGACACACCAAGAGACAAAGGATACTTTCTCCCCAGCACAACTAAAAATAATAGACTCAGGCTAACCTTTAAGAAGTTCCTACGCTGAACACATGACATCATAAAGGGATCTCTCCATAAGGCCATTGAACTTAAAGGAGCTAATCAAGAAAGTGTCTCTCCTATAAGAAATAAATTAGCTTATTTAGCAAGTAATCCTAATCCTCAGAAAAGTTACGACCACCTCAAAGAGTGGAGTCCTTCCCAAGAGCTCTGACAACCACAGCACTAAATCTGACACTTAAAAAACACCTGTGTACTGTCTGGGTGTCAGGAGGTCCCACTACACAGGTGAGCAGATAAAGGCAAACTCCACACTATAATCACCACGGGCACAATGCCATTATATATTTGTCCACCTTGCTAGTATTTATAATCACACACAATGTTGTGTAAGAGGTGGACTTGTGGACTTTATCCTGGAGTGGGTCTGGAGAGGCCAGTAGTTGTTGCTTTCAAAGGAAGGGGGGCAGGGCGAGTTTGCAGAAGGAGATTTTGTACGTGTGTGTGTGCGCACATGTGTGTGTGTGCACGCAAAGGGGATCGAAGAGGAGCAAAACTGAAGAACTGAGTCAAACGCTAGAGGGAAGAATTCAAAAGCAGCAAAGAATTGCTTCCTAGACACCAAGTCTTATCACGGTACACCTGCCAGTAAAATAGACATCGTTAATGCTGTGTCTAGATCACAGAATTGGACACTGAAGTGTAAGTGGGTCTTATACTGTGGTATAAGAGGTATAAGGTATATCTGAGGTATAAGTGGGTCTCAACACCCTGCCTTCTGCACTCACCAGCTCTGAAGGTGTGGGAACACCCTGATTTCTAGGGAGGGGCTGTTGTGGGTTTCTTGGGGTTTTTGTTTGTTTGTTTTATAGATGAGTCTTGCTCTGTCACCGAGGCTGGTGTGCAGGGATGTGATCTCAGCTCACTGCAACCTCAAATTCCTGGGTTCCAGTGATCCTCCTTCCTGAGCCTCCCAAGAAGCTGGGACTACAGGCTCATGCCACCATGCCCGGCTAATTTTTATTGTTTTCTTTTTTCTAGGGAGGGTATCTCACCATGTTGCCCAAGCTGGTCTTGAACTCCTGACCTCAAGTGATCCTCCCTCCTTGGCCTCCCAAAGTGCTGAGATCACAGGCATGAGTCACCACACCTGGCTGGGTTTTTTTATTTTTAATTTTTATGGATACATAATAGTTGTACATATTTATGAGGTCCATGTCATACTTTGATACAAGCATACAATGTGCAATGATCAAAGCTGGGTCACTGGGACATCCATCACCTCAAATATTGATCATTTCTTTGTGTTGAGAACATTCCAAATCTACTCTTCTAGTTATTTTGAAATATACAATGAATTATTATTACCTACATTCTCCCTATTGTGCTACTGCACACTGGATCTTATTCCTTCTATCTGACCTTGCTCTTGCACCCATTGCTTGGGATGCTGGCCGAGGATGAGCAGTGGCCAGAGGGTGCAGCTCACTTTTGCTGAGGTCTGCCCCAGGAAGGCCCTGCCTCCCTGATGACTGCAAAAGGCACATTGGAAAGGTGATGTCCAGGCCACTGAGCAAACAGAACACAAACAAGAACTGAGGAAGAGGAGGGAGGGAGCCGCAGGGACCCAGGGCCGCCTGCCTGCTGCACTGGCAGCCAGGGAGTGACAACAGAGACGGATGAGCCAGCAGCGAGGGCCTGCTCTTACACAAACTGCCTTCATCAGCAACTTGCTGCTACCATCAGTTAATCTTCGTGCAGAGGTACATTTGTACATTTCCTTTCCCAGTAACCTAATCTACCATCTCCTTCATGCATACATGCTCTGAGGTTTTTAGGGGAAGGCACTGGAGGTGGCGTACTCACCAGGAACCAGTCTGCCCCGCAATGCACTGCAACTGAATTTAAATATGGGAAGATTCCGTGCATCAGAGAGAGTAAAAGCTCACCAGCCAAGCCTTCCTCTCCCTCGCCCCGCCTGTAAAAAAAATAGAAAGGATTGGCAGTGCAAGGTACTGAATGGACTAAAAATTATATAGACAGGGATATGTAGATAGATAGAGCCTATTATTAGAAGTAATATGTAATTAATTAAGACATGAGCAGTTTTTCTACAACTGTATAATTTCAAAGATAATTTACCAAATTCATTTTAGTTGCAGCAGAAATAGAATCAGAGGGGTTGTGGGGCGCAAGACATCTCCCTATTTATAACCTACCTTCAAACACACAGCACACACACACCCTCTTCCTAAGTGCATCTGGAAGAGGTCCGATCCTCTTAACTCACATTTGAAACAACAACAACAACTATTTGACGATAATATTGTCTAATAATGAAAACCTCTTTCTGTTCCCAGCCTACAAAGACAGCTTTTGGAGGCTGACTGACACAGGCATATTGGCAGAAACATGCACACGGAGCGTGCATACAAACACAGACCTCCGCTCCCACGCAGCCGCCCACCCACCTCACGTGCTCCGCGTGCCCAAACAGAAACAAAAAGATACAAACATTCCGGCATCACTGAAAGCCGAGGATGTGTTTCCTGCAGAGGGAACTGCTGTTTCCCAAATGTCTCCAACCTGGGAATTTTCTAGCCACCAGAAATGATGTATATTTCTTAGGGCGGGGGCTTCTCTCTCCCACCACGGGAAACGTAAGGGTGGCGAAATCCAAGGATGCGGATGGAAAGGGTGGTGTGACTCCCGCCCAGCCCCCGTCTTGTAGCCCAGCTTCCCTGCAGAACAACTCTGTCCTGAGCCCCAGCCCCTCCAACCCTTCTGTGTGCTGGCTGATCGCCTGGCTCTGCTACACGGTCACGGAGTTGTGCACAAATGTCCTGCCAAGTGCAAGGGCCTGCGCAGACAGTATTCATGTGCAAAGGGTCCTTTCCATGGCAGGGACTTTAAGCCAGGCCAAAGGTCTCTGGGAAGGAGTATTTTTGGTGGGGCAACGAGGACAGATTATGGTGGTGGCCCTGACGCTGCATCCTATTTCTGTATCTGTGAACTTCACTGTGTCACTAGGGCGCCCCCCACAAACTTTGGGGGGGTCCTGTTTTCCCGCCTTCTAACCTGGCCATGTCGTTTGCTTTGGCCAATGAGCCTTGAGTGTTTCTACTTGTGCTCTTGTGGCACTGCCATGAGAAGAGCGTGTCCGAGCTAGGACACTCAGGAGGGAGGTAAGAGACACGCGGAGCAGAGCCAAGGAGGTCCAGGGAAGCCCAGCTCAGATCGGGCCAGCCCCGGCCCTGCCTGGCCCAGTAGGCCTGCAGAGTCCTGGGAATAAATGATTGTTATTTCAAGTCACTCATTTTGAGCAGTTGTTGCATAGTGTTTTTGTGGCATTGGCTAACTGACACTAGAGCCTTCTTGTACCTTTCAAGACAGACCCCAACGGCGGAGTTCACTTTCCTACAAATGCGATCAGCCTCCAAGAGCCGCGCCTCCTGGGCAGAGTCCCGCAGTGAGAAGGAGCAGAAGGCAGCAGGCAGCCTGGGCATGCGGAGAGAGAGGGAACAGGGAATTTAACAAAAGGCAACCCTTCCTTCCATATTTCCTGGGGCAACCAACTCACCCACTGCCCACGTGCAGCCAGGAAGCTGTATGTACCCACATCGAGGTCCACCACACTCATCTGCATGGCTCCAGAGCACAGAGCAACACTGAGGCCCTGCCAAGTGAGTCACCCTTCTCACACTGTGTCAGCCACACCCCTGAGTGTGCACCGAGGCTGAAATCTTTCATCACCGGGTCCTGTTGCACCAGGCCACACCTGTCTGTCCCTCAACACTGCCCGCCTCGGGGCAGAGAGGACTATGGCCAAGAAGAAAGAGAAGCTCAAGTTACAAAACCCAACTCTGACCTGAGATAAATCCCCTGGCCGGCCCTCCCTTGAGGCTGTGGCAGAGGTGGGAGTATGGGTGTGTGCAGAAATAAATCCAAGGTGACATCTCGTGAAAGGCACAGACTGGGTTTCCTGTAGCAGTGACAGAATGCTCAGGAGAGCAGGCCCCTGTGGTGCCCCGGCCACCAGCCCTGTCCTGCAGGGTCAGCTCTCAGACGCATGTGTCTGGACTCAAACCCTCTGTCCTCAGCACTCTGGGCCCAGTCCACACATACCAGCAGGATGAGGCCAAGTCTTTACCAGGGACACCAGAGACCCAGGAAGGCTCATCTTCTCTGCTCTCTTAATTTAACAAAGTGGTGGCAAAAGAGGGATGAGGGTCCGTGCTGGGGGGACAGAAGAGTCACTGCGAAGACAGCAACACCGATGCCATGGAAACTGGACCCCAGCTCACACTGTGAATTCTAGAGAATATGCCAATTATCAGGGCAAGCCCAAGAATGGAGAGAAGAAGGTGGCATTGGAAGGGACTTCAGAGGGGCTGTTCTCCCCCATGTCATAGAATGAATGTCTGGGTCCCTCTTAAATGCGTATGCTGAATCCCTAAACCCAAGCGTGGCTGTTTTAGGAGATGAGGCCTCTACAGAAGTAAAGAAGGTTCAATGAGGTTATAAGGATGGGACCCTGATGGAAAGGGTCAGTGTCCTCCTAAGAAGAGACACCATTCGGGGGTATTTTGCATATGTCCGGCATCCCAAGCTAACACACCGACGCACGCCCAAAGTCCAAGTTTTGCTTTTCCTGTGCACGATCTCAAGGCCTGGGTCTCTCAGCCGTTTGCACTCCTTGCTTTGCCCAGGGCCCAAAGAGCTCCAGAAGCTCTCCCACGGACTGCTTAAAGGACGTTCAGAAATAGGATTTGTCCGATCTTGAATGAAAAAGATAGAGAAAAACCTGGAAAATGAGTATGAGGTCCTTGCTGAGAAAGCCAAGGGCTCACTCTGAAGCGAGACATTGCAAGTCAGTCTGCAGACTGGCCGGACAGCACTGTCTAGAGCAACGACCACACCAGACAGAGCATTTCTGCAGGACAAAGACTAGGAGAGAAATGGTCGGTATCGCCTGCAGTGTCCTGTGTGACAAGCGTCAGCTTACCTCCAACGCGGGACACTTTTCTTCTTTCCATATTTCCAGGATGCAAGTGCATCCAGGTGACTCAAGTAAATGGAGCCTTTTCCCTCCCCCAAAACAGGGTGAGTATTGATAGGGTTTCCAAGAGATATATTTTGTGTTTTGATTTACATGCTAGATTTCTTAACAAGTGCTCATAACATTTTATAAACCAAGCCATGCAAACGACCGCTTACAGGTCAAATCTGGCCCATGAGCTAAAAATCAGTTTTGCATTTTTGAGTGGTTGGGAAAAATCAGAGGAAGAATATATATTGTGGCACATAAAAATTATATGAAATTGACACTTCCCTGTCCATAAATAAAGGTTTACTGGAACGTCGCCATACTAGTTCATTCATGTATGGGCTGTGGTTGTTTTTGCACTACTGTGCAGTAGTTGACTAGCTGTGATGGAGACCAAGCATGGACACTCCTTCTCTAAAGTGAACAACTCTTTGGCTCCTGAGTTCTGTCAAAATAAGGTATCTCTATATTTATGACTCACTTCCCATCCATATGGCTGGATGGAGTTTGGTTTCACCCTATTGGGTAAGAAGCTTAGGTGGCAAAATCATCGTGTCTAGGACATACCACCTTAGCAGTAAGGATCAGCCCTGCATTCCAGGCAGGGGTGCAGAGGGAGTTGCTGCGTGGTCACTCACGAGTGCAGCAGGTGTCACGTGAAACGCACCGTCCGTCCCTGCCTTCTGGAATGGCAGGAAAAGGAAGAACATCTGGTGAGCTTGTTTCTTGGAGATTCAGCATGTTAGAATGGAAAGGACACCAGCTCTGAGGTCTGGCACATCTAAGTTCAAGTGCCACCTCTGGCACTTCCTGTCTGCTTGACAATAAGTTAATCTTTCTGAGCCTCAGTTTCCTCATCTGTAAAACGAAGGTAACACCTGTCTCACAGAGGTGTGGTGCTGATAAGATCATGAGACGTGGTACAGGAGTGAAGCACGTGGCTTAGTAAATGTGTCATGGTGGTTTCACTCTCTTGGGTGACACGGGAAGGAAGATGGACAGAGCCCAGGCAGACAGAATGGGTTCGACTCTGCCACGTGTAGGTTGCATAGCCTTGGGCAAGCCACCGTCCTGTCCATACTGGTTCCTTCTTTAGTGAAATGGATATGATAAAAGATCTACTCTCTAGGTTGCTGTGAAAATTCAGAGAAGTGATTAAAACAGTGGTGAGCCCAGAAGGAACGTTCCATACATGGCGGTTGTGGTCACGCCCTTTCCCTGGGGTCGCGTAGATGCTGCTTCAACAAAGTTCTTTGCCCTGTTTAGCAGAAATACACGGGCCATGAGTGGGGACTTTCAGCCCCTCCCCAGGTACGTCCAAAGAAACTCTTACTCATCCAAAGGGGCACTGCCAAGCTTGGCCACCAACTCTCAAGGTCTCCTTCAGGAAGTCAGATGACACTCACAAGACCTTCTTCTGGAACCAATCCTTGTGCAGATGGGCAGGACCCAACAGAACTTCCTAGTGTCTCTGCTCCTTGGACCCTTGCATTTGAAGAACAAGGTCTAGGCCAACAGGGTGGCTAGAGATTGACTGGCGTTTAACTCACCTTCTGCCTATCTCTGATCCTCCCTAAGAACAAATCAGAGAGTACTGTGGCCCCTAAGCCATCAGGATCAGTTTGACTCTCCTGCACACTGGTGACTTGCTGATCTCTTTGCTCATGCTGTGCTCTCAGCCAGGAACACCATCCCCTTCCTTTTACACCTGAGACAAACGCTGCTCATCTTTCAATCCCCAGCTCAAGTGGGATTCTGCCTTGGAAACATTCTCTCTTTCTTCTGTAAGGCGTCTCCTCCTCTACACAACTTTGTCCAGGCTTTGATCATACAGAGGTTTCACATCGTGCTATGGTTAAGGGAGTTGGTGTCCCTGCCCTTTCCTCTACTCAATGCTTCGTCAGGCCGGGGACAGTTTGTTCTTCCTTAGCAATCTCAGCACTTAGCATAATGCTTGACACACAATAAAGACGCACCAAATATTTGATGATTAAATGAATACAGGAATGAACAAAACATGCATTAGCATTAGAATATGGACACAATTTTTTAGAATTCAGTATGTCTGAACATCTCTTGGGTACCGATGTGGTTTTAAGGTGTTTCCCTGAAACCTCACGCCTTCCAGATGGGCGGTTGGCCTTTTAGGTTTTGTTCCACGTCCTCGCTGTCAGCTGCCCAAGTCGCCTAGTGCTAATGCACTTCCAGCTTCGACCTGGAGCCTCCCCGCATAATCTGTTAGTGTAAATGATCTGTCATCTTGACCAGCAAGGTTAAAGCAAGGTACCTGCTAACAAAAAGAACACGGAGAGCCACAGAGTAGCATGGAGAGTTCAAGTACAATTGTTTTATATGAGAGGTCAAGTTCACCTTGTGTCGGGCACTTGGGCTAACAGTTACCGATTAAAGGAGACAATACCATAAATTTTGCTGCCTTTTAAACTCCAAGTACGCTTCCCACTCCCTGCCCCCTTGCACTGTAAAAACTTCCCTTGACTTCTGAGAATATGGGCAATCTCTTCTTGCACCGCACAGCACACACCAAGCCAATGTTCCCTTCGTTTCTGCCAAGTGCTTCCTTCCCTAGTAAGGTGCGTTTCCAGACAGCAGCCTGGGTCCACTCCTAATGCCGCGGGGTTTTGTTTCTGTTTTGTCTTTTTGGTTTTTGTTTTGC
>VBSM01000500.1:6047603-6117972 GCA_008086735.1 Cheirogaleus medius
CGTTTTTTTTTTTTCTCCCACACAAATTCAACAGAACAAGAAACCACAAGAATTGAGTGTTTTCCAAGTCTGAACCGGAGAATATGAACTTCAGAAAAAAGCACGAAGAGAAATTTATTGGAAAGCACTTCTCTGAAAACCTTCACACCTCAGTTTCCTGGCTTCAAGGCCTTCCAATTGCTCAAGATATTTCACATAGACCAAATCACGGGTGGCATTCAATAAATATTCAACAATATGGATATTGTGGTCAATTTCCTGATGGGTCTAATACGTGTTAGAATTTTCCAGATGAATTGCTTCTGCTTTGTCCAGATTTCATACCCTGACCAGCTCCATCTCTGCCCTTCCGATGAACTCCACTGATACTGGCTGCCAGGTTAAACTTTCTTAGACTGTCCCAAACTGTAGTCATTTTTCTGTCTGCTGTATCCCTGCATAAGCCCCTCAAAGTCTGCGTCCTACAGAGATTTCCATAGAGTAAGGATGTATTAAGTGTTGCTGAAGGAATAAATAAATGAACTTAGGCAGACTATCTCTACATCTGGGTTTTTTTTTCCAGTGTGAGGGTTCAGGGTTTTATTGTGAGGGAGAGAAATAGAGATTTTTTTTTATTCTTTTTTCCCATTATATTTCAATTGAATTTGTCAAGAGACTCAGAGTCTTATTTTTCCAACATGAATCACTGATGATCTCACAAATTAATTACCCATCCGTCCTGCCTTCCAGAGTGAGGTCGTGGGAGAACGGATGGCTTCAGCTGACCTCCTCTGGACGGTGGTGTCACGGCCCCCATTTAAGAACTTGAGTTCAATGCCAAAATTGCCAGTTTAGGTTAGAATCAGACTTAAATGTATCTTATTATACACAGAGGCACACAAATGCAATATGTCATCTTTAATGGTTCAGAACAAAGCCTAAAAAAAATAGTGTCCTAGCACAGATGAATTTTATAACCTTTGATATATGGCTTTCATTATTAACAATAATTTCTGTAACTGCATCCAAATTCGGGAAGACACCATGATGAATATTAATTTTATTTTTGATTTATTTTCCCCTCCCAGTGCTTCCCTCCAGGGCCAACTGCCTTCCCAGCCTCCCCTTGGCCTTGAGATCTTACAACCTCCAGAGTGAAATTCTCATGGCTCTGGGGACCGCCTGGCTCCAGGAATATTGCACTTTGGGTTTTTGCTATTCTGCTGGAAAATATGGATTTTTCCCCCACCATTGCATTTTCTTATCTCCTTATATTTTACAAAGATTTCCCCCTCATACACCCTTTGTCATTATATTAAAACCTAATTGCAAGACAATGCTCCTCACCTAAGTCATCAACAAAGCCCAATTATTTCTAATGCATGCAGAAGAGGGGAAAAGTGCCAAACAATAAAAAGGCATGCAGTAACCTAAGCCTTTTTCACAGTCAGGCTTCAAGTTCACATGTGAATTTATGCCAGTTTTGACATTAGCCGAAAAAATTAACAGTTCTCAAAAATGAAACTCTCACAAAAGGGGTTTTGTGTTTCAAGCAGAATAAATTATAGTGTGATGTTATTAAAACACTTAGTTGTTAAGTTGCCAAGAAAATCCAGTATATTCACACAGACTCGAGGACCTGTCTCCATGCAAAGTAATTAAATTAGATTTATGGGCTGCATTACATCAGTGTTTGATAGTTCATTTTTCCTTTCTTCATATTTTGCCCTGCTTTGTTAGAGCATGTGACAGATGGTAAAAATAGTGTGAAGTTTCTTGGCCCTATGCTAAATCCCCTTTCGGTAGTATATCTCTCTTCTGTCAGTTCTCCCCAGCGATGATAAATTAACCTCTCTCTTTGTATCCCAAGTGTGGCAGTAAAGCTCTCTTTGACACAGCGCTATCACTTTATCTTAATCTGTGCTGTTTCGAGGAGAGAGGGAGATGATGCAATCGCTACCATGAGTTTAAAGAGAAGATTTATTGTGTCAGAAAAAGAGAGGATGATTAATATAATATGCATCATTATATTTTTCATTTTGTCTCATTTGTCGTCTTCTCCTCATAGAAGGCAAGGAGCTCGCCAGGGTGGGCCGCCCTCTGGACTGCCTTTCAGCGGCGGCTCTGTTCCCCGGGCTGAGCCTAGGGGGCTAGCAGGTGGGGGGAGGCCACCTCCTTCTCCCTACCCGCCCCCACCCCCCTGCACCCCCCCACCCTCACCCCCACCCCCAGCCACGTGGAAGGGGCGGGGTTTTTTCTCTCTGGTGACTGAAGCCAGGTTCCTGCCTTTCCCAAAGGGAGGCAGCGGCACCCGGGGTCTGCTTGGCACAAGACTCCCCCGTGGGCTGGGAACTACATAAAATCTCAGCGCACTATGTGAGGTAGGTCAGTCCACATGTGCCCTGCCACTAACCAGGCTCTGGGGTCTCCAGCCCCTACAAGACACCACTGGCAGGATCAGAAGAAGTGGTGCCATATATGATGATTTTGCAGGAAGGGACATAGTATCATGATTGCTTCCCTTATTTACAATAAAGCTCTGTTCTCCTTGTGCTGCTCCTGGGCTGGGAATTGCTTGTATCTGGAAATTGCCTTTATTCATTCAGCTCCACAAGCACCCCTGAGTATCAACATGTGATAGAATCGACACGTGACAATATGGATGCAAAGGTGTCTTGAAGACCCATCCTACCCTCGGGAAGGTCCCGTTCCAGCTGGCAGGCAGCCACTGGCCAACTCGTCCCCCCAGGTCCTCCCAGCATGGAGGGTGCTGGGCCTGGGCTCGGCCCACAGAGGGATCCGGACCTCACTAAAGGTCCCCACATTGAGGGGACAGGTGCACCGCAGGTGAGGTGAGCATCAGTAGAGGCCTAATGGGAAAGTGCCAGAGTTGAAAGGCATCCTGTTATGTATCCTCAAAGTGAACAATCTCTTTTATAAAAGGAGTAGTCACAACCTAATCTCTCTGCTTTAAAAAAAAAAAATCTGGATTTTTCGATATTTGCCGAAAGTGAGGTCACCCTGTAGAAGCCCAGTCAACCAGAATCCTTTCACCCCATTTCCCTCAAACTCTGAAAGAGCCCAATGGCAGGAGGCCTGTGCTAGCCATTCTCACTCTCCTGTTGAATGAAATCTTTTCCTCTTTCTCCAGGGCTGACCTCCTCCCCAGGACGGGCGCCCAGCCACGGCTGTGCTCGACTGCATGGCCCGCCTCGTTGTTGGCTGAACCATGCCCAGGCCAGCCAGCGTCTCTCTCGCAGGAATTTGGGGGTGAGGAGGAAGAACAGCCAGCAGACTAGAAAGGGAATGAGGGAACTCGGGGTGCCGGGCATCTATAATAAGAACAAGAACAGAACACCGAAGCAGACATCTGCAGCAAGGAGAAGACAAGATACACTGAGAACTTTCTGGATCCTGACAGGATTTCCCATGCATTGCTGTCCTTGAGCCGCACAAAACGCCGTTGTATCCTTAAAATAAATCCCCCTTTTTTCTTAAAATAGATCAGATTGTTTTCTGTTCCTTGCAACCAAAAGAGTCTTCAAACACCTCTATTTTCTACAACTCCCTAACACGGTGCTTCTATTCCAGTCCGGCTAATTTCTTTTGTTTCTAATTTCTAATGTTCTTTCACCATGGGCCTGGCTCATTTATTTCTACACGGTCGCATGTGTTCGAGTCGATTCCTTCACCTGAAATGCCCTCCCTTTGCCCATCACCAATCCCACTCCTAACTCAAGTGCCTCCTTCATCGTGAAAACTGCTCCAGCCTTCGTCAATAATCTCCCTTGAGTTTCACCTTATGGTCTATGCTGCAAAATTAACTGTATTTCGTAACGTGCGTGATGCTGTAATGCTAATCTTGTCTCCCCAAAGAGACTGTGAGCCTCTTGCAGGCAGCGGCTCGACTTCTAAGCCTTGCTGTGTCTCTGTCAATGCCAGCAGCTGGTTTGACCGGGGCACCTTTCCCCAGCGGGGGACACCTCACCATTCCACCATTCCGCAAGGATGGGTAGCGGGAAGTAAACAACGGGAGAGCCTTGGTTTCCGTCCCTGCTTCTCCCCAGCACTGTGGAGTTTCTTTTCTACCACCTTGACCAGGGAATGAGACCCCATTTTCAGCAGGGCGAGAGAGGACAAACACTGCCCTGGGATATGGAAAAGTTGATGCGATGTACAGTAGAGCCACAGTTACTGCCGCCAGAAAAAGTAGGGTCAACTAGCAGAGAGATGGGGTGATGCGTATCAACCCAAACTTTGGATGAACTAAGCATCATTTCAACTTAATTTTGGAAATCTAAATATATGGAATGCATTAGCTGATTTTATTTTTGGCAGCAGACTTAACCATTCTAATCATGTTTTGCTCCAGCGAATTTTAAAATTAGTTTGCATTTCCTAAGCACACATCAGCTGAGTGAGGGCTGAGGGAGGGAGAAGGGAAGAGAGGGGAAGTTTGGTTGGGATTAGAACTTTCCTGGCAGATGCTTCATTAAGTGGGTAATCCATGTGCGCTTACACAAAAGCTGGCTGGGATGGAGTCCCTGGGCCTAGGAGGATGTGGCAGAGCAAATCGGCACCTGCCCACCGGCCCAGGATAATTATCAATGAAGAGCAGGAGATTTTTCAAAGGGGAAGGGGGGCAAGTATTTGATAGTCTACATATCTTCTGGGAAAAGAACATAGCAGCAAAAACAAAATTTCTGAGTGGTAGTAAATTTTCTCTACTTATTTGTAGAGTTGATTAGCATATTATTCTCTACCAACGCGGTGGCAATACTAAATGACAGTAAAACTCATGTTTCTTCTGAGCATTCAGTGTGCTTTGCAAGCATCATTTCTTTATCCCCAGCCAGATGTGGGAGGTGGTGATAGACCAAATCCTGCACTTCTCTGGTGTCTGACATGCGCCCAAGGGCTTTGCTAAAGCCCCCTTCACCCCCAAGGATATTATAGTGACAGTGATTACCATTCGTGGGACCCCCGACTATGTGCTAGAAAATTACATATTGTATTTGAAATCTTCACCACAACCCTGCACGTTTTGTTGGATAGCCATCCCTACTTTACAGACGAGGAAACAGAGTCACAGGTACAGTGGAGGTAGTCACCCAGCCAGGAAGTGGCTGGGCTAAGACTGCATTCCAATGTTCTGTCCCCAGGCCTGCACCCATTGGACGGTGCCACCTCTCAAGAAATGCAGCCCTCGCTGCTCCACTCTCCGGCCCAAAGCAGGGTCTGCCTGCCTTCTCCAATCCCCATCGAGTGGAGTGGGGATTGAAGAACGCTGAAGGTGGCATGCTACCCAGGGCTCCTGAGACTTCTGTGCTAGTCTTAGCCAAACTGTCCTGCATCGTCTAAAAGGCTGCCTTGGTGGCAGCACAGTTCTCTGGGACCCAACAAAGAGCTGATGGAGTCCAGGCATGCACAAGGCTGCTCAGGCCTTGAGACCGAGAGCAACCACTGGCCTTGCCCTGCAGCCAATTTGGAGGAAAAAAGAAAACGCACAACCTAAGACACTCTGGCCTTCCTCTGCATTACGTTGAGCCTTTCCAGACAGCCTTCGGGAACCTGTGAGCCAGTGGGAGGTAGAAGATGATGGAGGACCCAGAAAAGATGGTCAAAGAGGAGTCTGGTTAAAGTTAGGACAGAAGAGTCCAAAAAGAAATTTATGCAATTAAACCAACATTAAGGAGTGTTTAAAAGAAAAAAATTTAGTCGGTGTACCAATCAGGGTCTCCAGAGAAATAGAACGGATAGAAGAGATGTGCATGTATGTGAAATATATATACCTATTTATGCACATATACACATGAAACAAAAAGGTTTATTTTAAGGAACTGGCTCACATGATTGTAGGGGCTGGCAAGTCCAAGGGCGGCTCAGCAGTTGAACCTTGGCCAGGAGCTGATGCCGCAGTCCTGAGGCAGAACTTCTTACTCAGGAAACCTCTGTTTTTGCTCTTAAGGCTTGGCTGATTGAATGATTGGATCATCATCCAGGGTAATCTCCTTCACGTGAGGTCAACTGACTGTAGATGTTAACCGCGTCTACAAAATATCTTCACCGCAATATCGACATCAATGTTTGACTAAATCGCTGGATACTATAGCCTGGCCAAGTTGACACATAAAACTAAATATTCCAGTAGGATTACCCTAACACAACTATCTTCACTCTGTTGTGTTCTCTACCAATAATTATATATATTTTACATAGTTATAAAACCTTTATTGCAAGAATTTACTACTTTTATTGTACATGTTCATTATAGAGAATTTGTATACATAAAAATTTGCCATGCCCATTTCTTAGGCAAGTTGCAAATTCTTTTTCATGTTTATAAGGTGGAGTTTATAAGGTGGAGTTTCATGTTTATAAGGAGGAGTCTGTGGGATTACAGGCACCATAAGAACAGGGACCAGGTCCCATTTGTCTGTTTATGCCCATTATTATGGTGCCTGGCACATAAGGGTGCTCGATATATGTTTTTTAAAACAATGAGTTTTGTTGCATGGTAGCAACATTTATTATTTGTAATGAACATGTAATCATCTAAGTAATATTCTAAACTTCTCTTAGCTCATCACTTGTTATTAAACATTTAGATTGTTTTCAGATGTGGTTTTCTGGGGAGGATTTTCTATGACAATTTTTACTGCTAGGAGCTTCTTTGTCATGTAGATTTCTTTCATTTGAATAATTCAAGAAAATTTAAGTATACGTGTTTTCCTTTAGGGCACCTTGGCCTTAAACAATCACACTGATTACTCAAACTAGTAATTAATTTAGAAGAAAGTATAAGTCACAGTGATTGTTTGACAGGTCTGTTAAGACTTGAACAATGGTCTCATAATAACAACTAGTAATCACATAGCTCTTTACAAAACTACCCCAAACAAAAACTGAGTTGTGCAAACGTGGTCCCACAACTTCCCTCTATGGTAATGGGACTAGAAGTCTGAAATCTGCATTTCCCAGGTTCCTTTAGCAGTTGGCTTCCTACTAGGTTTTGCCTAACTGGCAGAAAAATCAAGATAAGAGAGGGAGGGAGATATCTCTCTCTCTCTCTCTCTCTCTCTCTCTCTCATTCTCTCTTCTCTCTGGTAGTGTTTCCTCCTCCGGTAGTGCTTCTTCCACCTTCCCAGCCATGAGGCCATAATCCATCTTCTATGATCTTAGGTTCTAGAAAACCCATCAATACCCTGTTATTCCTCCAGCCCTACGTAATCTCTAATTTACCTTAATATCTCTTGTTTGCTCCTTGACTGTCTAAGATCTTTATAACCTATTACCTGTATTAAATATCCTCTGTTTGAAATACCTAGGTTGGTTTCTGTTTTCCCGACTAGACCCTGATTGACACAATAAATGCAAAATTCTTTATGAGGGACTGTTCGTCTCACTTTGGTTTCACCCATCTTGGCCTCCAAAATCAAGACTTTAGGAGTCAATCAGGATACACTCTTCCAAAATATCTCTATATAACTGAATTGACCATGGTTTTGTATTTTTTGTACCTTATGATGTTTTGACACCTTAAAATCTTTCTGGCCGGGAAGAGACTGCTGCTCCTGGGCTGGCCCTTTCTTAGAGATGGCAAGAAGCTTGGACAGGAGCACCTCTCTCATGTACAAACCAACCAACTCCAAGTCCATAACCCCAACCATCCCCTTTTCTGACTCTCACGCACTGAGCCGATATTTCCTCTGCCCTAAATCATTCCACAGCCACGTACCAGGCAACTAGACACCACTCCTATAGCTCAAGCCCACCGGAATTACTCAAACTAGCTGATCCTCACCTCTTTACCCTGCCTAGCGTTGCCCTTCCCACAGAAACCCCAATAAAGGCTGTGTCTCGGGCTGTCCCCTCTCTCCTGTCTTCTGCCACCGGACCAAAACCTGATGCTTCCTCTGTGTGCTATGTGGCGACCCTCTCTCTGGGACCTGTGAGTAGAATAAGCTTTTTCATTCTCATTCCCTCCTGCAGTCACACCAGCTTTACCATACCATAGCCAACAGGTGCGTTCTTAGAACAATTTCCAAAACTCCATTCCTCATATGACTTGTGTCCAGAATGATTTTAATAAGTGCTCATGAAAGAAAGCTTTTATAGTTAAGTGACTTTGGGAAATGCTGGGTTAAAGTTCAACAAACTTCTTTACTGAAGGACTTCTCAGAGCCTGTAATATACCAATGTGCATTTTGAATCTCCAAGAGTGTTCCCTAAATTTTTTTAACGAAGTAGTCCTTCCTCATATAATGTGCAGTTATATATCTATTCATTTTTCAAGGAACACCATTTGGGAAGTGCTTCTCTATAGCGATACTTCTAAAAATTATCTCTGTGTCTTCATGAAGAAGATATCTGAGGTTATTAATAATGACTGGACTCAAACTCTATAATAAAAACCAAACACTATACAGAGTGCCAAATATATCAATAGGCAACTGACGGCAAAGGTTATAGAATTACCAGATTTCCATTCCTCTTCTTTAGGGATGTGGTGATGACCTTCCACCAGCTCAGGGGACGGTGATGGCGCGAGCAGAATGTTTCTTCTGCTTTCATCCCTTGCTGTCACACTAGCATGTCAAGCCTCTTACTAGAAGCACAGTTTCTAAATCTCAGATTTTACTTATTCCCTGTGAATAAGGCAGGCTTTAAGTATGAAATAGTTATCATTCTATTTAGTTTTCTTTCTTTTCTCAGGAGATTAAAAAGGGATTAGTTGTAAGACTACAAGTAGAACTGTAAAAGGAAGTTCATGGAAACCCAAGAAGTGGGCCACTAGCTCAGCAAGGCCTTGCAGGAACTGGAAAAGAGAACTAAGCAGGCACCTTGGGCTAAGTGCGGGCTCCCTCTCTCTCCCTCTCCCTGTCTCTCCATCTCTCTCCCTCCCTCCCTCTCTCCTTCCTCATGCTGTATCGACTTCTTTCTGAGGTTGCCTTGTTTTCCTCTCCCCACAGCCTGGGCTCTGTCGAACCTAGGTGTGCACTTGGCTCCCAGCGGCTACCCCAGCCTCTGCTGGCACGGTTTCCATCTGCCACCTCCGGTTACCCGTCTCTCGGCTTCCTTGTCACTTGATTTCCATGGGTGGTTTCGCTTCCTCCTGTGCTCAGCACAATGCTGACTGTGAGCTGTGTGGTAATAAAACTCTCCTTCTCAAAGCCGAAGTTTGCATTTTCTCTCTGAGAAAAAGTATTCTGAATACTGGGTAGTGGGAGGAGGCTTTTAAAGCCCTTATTTTTTCCATTAGAAGAGATTTTTCCTACCTTCCTGACTCAAGTTTGCTTAAAGTCCAAACTTTTTTTGTTTTTTTTTTTTTTTTTTTGAGACAGGGTCTCACTCTGTCACCCCGGCTGGAGCGCAGTGGCATCATCGTAACTCACTGCAACCTCAAACTCCTGGGTTCTAGCCATCCTCCTGCCTCAGCCTCCCAAGTAGCTGGGACTACAGGTGCATGCCACCATGCCTAGATACTTTTTGCTATTTTTTGTAGAAATGGGGTCTTGATCTTATAATAACTCCCTATTGGCATGGTCTGTCCCCACTCTGCCCCTTCCCCAACCTCAGGTTCTCTAAGGCTCCCCCTTATTCTCTCTCACTCTCTCTGGACCATTCACTATAACCTTTCTTTATTCTCTAATGTTTGCACATTTATGTATTCTGCCTCCTCTACCTGGAACTCACTCTCCCTTTTAACCTGATAAACTCCTACTCATCCTTAAGATGGCAACTCAGTTGTCACTTCCTTGGGGAAGCTCTGTCTCACTTCCCTGACTAGGTAACCCCTCAACTCCCGCCCATCACAGGCTCTTGCAGCATGACATTTAGTCTTAAATTTATTGGAGCTGTTATTTTATAAATGCCTCTCTCCCTCATTGATAAGCATAAGAGTCCAGAGACCATGTCTGGTCTTGCCCATTATTGGGCATCTCCTGCATCTAGCACCTGGTGGACTTTACTAAATATTTGGTTGCATACATTCTGTTCTTCAGAAATCATATTGTTCATTTCCAAGCTTTCTAATTGGTCTTGTAAAAAAAAATTGTCCTTGTTTCATAAGTTCCTGTTCTTGTTTCATGGATATATTGTCCTCTTTTATCTCTTTAAGGATGTTAAATATAATTGCTTTCTATTAAAGGTCTGTGCTGATGGCTCTATTGTCTGTTTCCTTTTGTACAAAAACTTGCTTCTTTTACTTATCATCTCTCCTTCATTTTAATGGTTTTCTTCAGATGTTTGGTAACTTTTCATCATGCAGTGGACCGCATCTGGACTTAGGAGTCAGATAGAATCCAGGTTCAAATCCCAATGCTGCCGTTTAAGAGCTGTGTGACTTTAGACGATATACTTAACAAGAATACTAGAATCTTTGTTATTCTCCTGGGCAATGTATTTAAGTTGGCAGATAATAAGCACTCAACAGTTGCAACTCTATCTCCCCTAACAGCTGTGCTGAGTGTGTTTCCTACCTAACTGTCCAGAAAGCTGTGATATTCTCAGGCAGGATTTTGCAGCAACCCCAGGAAAATCTTCAATTATTCCAAAATTTGTCATGAGAGTATCAGAAAAAATTTTAATAAAAATTAGTTTAGTTCCTTTTACTTAAATAGTATTTCTATTCATGCAGCTTCTTAGAAGGAGGTGGGCATGATACCAAATAAGCAGAATGAAACAAAAAGGGGTTTTATAGACTAAATTGTGTTGCCCCAAAATGTGTATGTATGTTGAAGTCCTAACCCACGGCACCTCAGAGTGCGACTGTCTTTGGAGACAGGGCCTCTAAAGAGGTGATTAAGGTTAAATGAAGTCATACGAGTGCACCTTAATCCAGTATGACTGGCGACCTTACCAGACGAGGAAGGAACACCAGGGTGCACGTGCATAAGGACAGCCGTGCTAAGCAGCAGCAAGAAGGTGGCCGTCTGCACGCCAAGGAGAGAGGCCTTAGAGGAAACCAACTCTGCCGGCACCTTCATCTTGGATTTCCACCCTCCAGAATTATGAGAAAATAAATTGTTCTTGTTTAAGCCACCCAATGTGTAGCATTTTTCATGGCAGAATAATACATGGGTGTCACAACTCTAAAAAAACGTAGGAGTCACTGCCTTTGATCCAGAAGGCCTTTTCTACACAAACCATGTCATATCGAGGCCAGATTCTGCCCCCTGCTACTCCCAAACCCATTTCAAAGTCGTCACTTACAGGGAAAATGACAGTGGCAGTCTACCCAAGCTGGATGTGGCTGTCTCCCTTAACCACCAGGTTGCCTCTGAGCATCTTCTTTTAAACTCTTTTTGCCCTGGCCTTGTCTTCTCCAACACCCGTTGGTCTTGCCCCACAATGTCACAGCCAAGGGATTGCCCTTTGAGGACCAGGCACGAGTTTCTGCATCAAGCTTTATCAAGCTCCTCCTGTGCTACCAGGAGCCCCGTCGTTCTGAGAACTGGAAATCATAATTGTGCTTAGAGAGTTTCCCTTCTTCTGTCTGTGCATCCCATCCTCCGAGAGCTCAGTGATTTGAAAAGAATTTAAGTGCTTGGGAGTTTTGTGTGCACTTTAGGTGCACTGAGCTAAGTGAAGTGGCTGCACTGGCAGCTGCTGCCCGGGACATAAAGATGCGCCCCACACACACACACAGTACACCCCAGCATGGGGAGCTGAGGCCCGGCAGTGGGGGGAGGGGTAGGCAGACTTCCTCCTTTGTCGCATCCTATTTTCATTAGCATGGAACTCTGAAGGTGTTTTGAAAACTCTGTTTTCAAATCTGTAATATGGGAATAGTGATATTTATTTTATATAATTGTTATGAGGACTGAATAAATAAATATGTAAGGGACCTCTCACACCTGGGTGTTCAATACAAACAAATTCACTTCCCATCAGTTTCATCTGACAAAAAGAGAAGTGAACGGAGGAGGAGGAGAAAGAGGAGGAAAAGAAGAAGGAAGAGGAGGAGGAGGAGAAGGAGGAAGAAGGGAAGAGAAGAAAAGAGAAGGGGAGGGCAGGGGAGGAGATGGGAGAGGACAAAGAAGAAGAATCCCCACCATTACGGGAATGATTACGTTCCGTGACACATGGGAGAGTGTTATACAGACTGTGTAATACCGTCTGCACGGGAGGTCTAATGGTGATCATTCTTATTTATGTAATAAACAGGTAGTGCTTACAACATAGCATTTACTCTGTGTCAGGCACTATTCTAAGCTATTTATAAATAATAATTAATTCAATTCATACAACAACCCTGAGGTAGAGTGCGTTCGCAGGCAGAAGGGAAAACTGGCACAGAGAGGTCAAGTGATTTGCCCAAGGTCACACAGCTAGTAAAAGGCAGAGCTGGGATTCAACCCCAGCCCCGGGGAGTCTCCATGTGCAGAAATGTGACCACTCAACTCGGTTGCTGAAGTCCCCATGGCAGGTCTGAAGAAGGCCACGTCTTTGAGGACGACCGTCTCCTCCCCTCGTGGTCTTCTCCAGACACCGCAGAGCAATCTGCGAGGAGAAAAGGACCCTGTCACTGTGCTCAGATGGGCCGGCGAGAGCCCGCGGCGAGAGCCCACAGCGAGAGGGGGGCTCGGTGCAGCAGAGACCATCAGCTTCCCTGGCTCTGAGGCTTTGGGGCTCAGGCTGAGCCACGCTTCTGTCCTCTCTGGTCCTCCAGCTTGCAGATGTCCTATTGTGACACATCACCTTTGTCCTCATGTGAGCCAATTCCCCTGATAAACGCCCTTCGTGTGCATCCCATGGACTCTGTCCCTCCAGAGAGGCCTGTGGAGCACGGCCCCTCGGGACCGTCAGAGAGCCCGCGCCCAGCGCTGGGTCTCGGTGCCACAGGCGCGTGCTGAGCTGAGACCCGTGCCATCCAACACTGTGCTGCCCCAGGAACTGACTTTTCCCTGTGCCTCCGCAGATGTTCTGTCGCCACTCCTGCCTGCCACCCCATGTGCCTGGTCAAGCCACCTCTGCCAGGCCTCTGAGTCATCATCAGGATCTTGGCACTGTGTACGGCCTTGGCATTGCACACAGGATGGATGGCAAAGACCAGGGAAACCACCCCTGGAGTGTCCCCCCATTCTGCGCCCAGCTGCTTCTACCCAAGAGGAGGCAGCTACAGGGAATTGGGGGTGAGCCTGACAAAGAGACGGCCTGAGAGCTGAGTGTGGAAGAAGCCTTATGTATGTAGTTCCAGTTTCCAAGTCATCATAACCCCTGATACCAAGCATGAGTCTTTCATGGGCTTCCTAAATGTTTGGGGTCTGGGGAGACCACGGCACGGGCGGGGGATGGCATTGGCAGTGACTCGAGGGTCTGGAGCCCTGGGGACGCTCCTTTAAACTCTTTCAAAGTTATTTCTGTGAATCCCCCGGGTTCCTGTGGGCATGTGATAATTTGCAGGACTTCCCTAGGACAGTCAGCTTGTCTCATGTTTATAGCAATAACAGTAGCGATGGTCATCATTACCATTTTCTGAACACCGAGCAGGTCGCAAGCCCTTCACATATTTAACTCTCGCTCACATTATTCCCACTTGGGCTTCACAACAATCCCAGTGTGCAGATGAGGAAACTGAGGCCATGAAAAGTAAAACATCCTTTCTAAGATCTTTAGACAAATTCATGCTGGAGCAGGATCGGAACCTAGGCCTGTCCAGTTCCAAAGCTCAAATTGTCTTCTCTGTGCCCCTGCTGCCTCTCGGAACAGAATGGACAGCGAGCACAAGGCTCCCCACTGCGGAGGCCGAGCCTCTCTCCAAAGGGCCTGCAGAGAGGGAGGCAGGACAAGCAAGGCCAGGGCTGGTCCTCCCCGGAGCACTCTGTGTTAAGTCCCCCAAGGCAACTTAAGGACTAAGCGCCCTCTGAACCTAGAACCGAAGAAGACCTTTGCCTTCTTCTGCCAGCAAAATATTTGTTGGTGAAAAAATGTTACAAACTCAGCCCAACTCCAGCTGGCCTCCCTTCCGTCTTTGTCTTCCCTGCCCCTCCCTGCCCCTCCCCACGGAGCTCCTTGCTGCATTTCTGCAGAAACCTGGGGAGGGCGGCAGGGAAATTCCTGCAGGTACCCCGCTCTCCCCAAACCTGGGGGGGGTGATTTTTCTCCTCGCCACCCCCGGGGCTTCTCTCCCGCTCTGGCGCTTCCTCGCTGTCACAGAAGAGGCTGCGGGTGAGGGTTTTTCCATTTAATTTCATTTTTCATCATTTTTCCCCCTTTTGGATGGTTCACATCTGAGGGTCTCGGTGGATTAACTGGCCAATCAGATTTCATTATGAGCCCAAGTAGTTCTTATCATTAAACCTGTAATTTATTTCTTCTGTGTTTCATAAAATGTGAAATATCACCGTTCTCCAGGAGCTTGAAGAGAGCAGGGACGCTCCATTAGGCCCAGCACCGCTCCTCCGTAAGAGGCCGTAATTATATGCAGGGGTTTTTTTTAGCAGCTAAGTTTCGACTTGCAGATGCTAACAAAAGAAATAAGCTTTTAATCCAAACATAATTAATATGAATTACCTCCCCAGTACACCCTGGCTTTGCACCATTAAACTTAATTTTTGTTTTGCATGATAATTGTGTTATCATTGCCGTTTATAGGAGAATTCAGGGACCCTCACTTTGTTTTCAGTCAAGACCAAAGGGACTGGAAATGATGTCCCTCCGCTCTGCCAGCCAGAGGCCTGTTGGCCAGCCTTCCTGGCCTGTCCCTGCCAGCCCCCGTGGCTTAGGGAGGCTGGGGTCATGTGGCATGCTGCCAGCCCGAGACCTTGCTCCAGCAGAGAAAATGGAAAGAGATCCCCACTTATACATTGGAGGATTCGCCACCCAGACACAGGCTCAGCCAGAGCTGCCGCCTAACCATTAGCATCACCATCATCATCATCATTATTATCATAATTGTTATTATTGTTCCTAACACTAACGAGTGCCACACAATTTCTTTGCAGCACGCACCAGCTACCCTGCGATTGGTTATTGCTCACAACTATCTGGGGATCCTGGACTCTGAATTATTTAAGCAAAGCCCCAGAAATCTTAGATTGACCACCAAAGCCCTGGGTTTTATTAAATGTTTATTATGTTTGAAACTCTGTTCAAGGGTAATGTCCTCTCTCACCTGTGTGCCTCAGTCTCCCTCTTTATCTCTCTCACTCTGCTTTATAAGGAACATTCGCATTTTTTTTAATGTGAGAAGGAAACTGAGAATGACGTTCCTTCATTGATCAGAGAGTTATTTAATACCTACTGTGGACTAGGTACTGTGAGAAATTGTGTGTATATGTATGTATGTACAAACATCTGTGCGTGTGTATATATATATATATATATCCCACATCATCAAGGAATTTACAATCTAGTTGAGGGAGGAATGTAGACACCCAAATGTTCAAGGGAGGGGAGAAATTAAATAACAACACAAACAATATTGAAGATGACAAATCAGCATGTGATGGTGTGAGTGTTAGTGGCAGGAGAGATTGGAAAAGTGTTCAAGGGAGACTCGGTGCAGGAACAGGGCTTGGGCTGGACTTTGGCTCATGGGCAGGACTGGGCAGGTGACGTCGTGGGCAGAGCGGGTGGGGAAGGGCAAGTGCCGGCCTGGAGGAGGGAACGGGCGGAGAGTGGCCTGGTGAGGGGACAGACTGGCTATAGCAAAACACCCCCCGACCCAGAGGCGCAGCAGGGGACAGGCTGGAAATGTCATTTGGAGTCAGAATATGGAGCAGCCTGAATGCTGGGCCAGGTAACGGGAAGACACGGAGTAGCTTTTAAATGGGGCGGGGAGAACATGCTGGAAGCGGCATCTTCACAGGGTCGGTCTGGGGCATCCTGCAGGTGGCTTCCACAGGAAGAGACAGAGGTCAGGATGGCAGGGAACCACAGCAACGGTGGGTGGCACTGCGGGCTCAACGCGGACAGGACAAGACAACTGAAAGAAAGAAACGCCGGGACAGAAATCCATGGGTCTTGGGGAGAGCAAGGAGAGAGAGGACAGAGGGTGGAATGCTGCTGACTCGCAGTGCCTCACAGAAGTTATCACTCGAGGCTCACTCCAGACCACTCCAAACATAGAGCGTGTCGTGTGAGCATGCGTGACTACCAGCTCCTGTCACATATTATCAGCACCAGCACCAGGACTCGGTCTTATTTCATCCTCCCAGAGTCCCTGTGGAATTGTCTGGGATGCGTGATTGCATATATTATATAGCTGAGCAAAGAAAAGTCACACAGAGATTAAGGAATTACCAAAATGTGATATTTTTTCCAGTGGCCAAGCAACAACCCTGGGTCTTCAGAGTCTTAACTCAACAATATTGTTTGTAAAATGATGATGGAATAATATGCAGTGCCCAGGCCAGGCCTGCGAATGGTGACCAAGCCAAGAGAGCTCTCCCAGCCAGGAGCCATGCCACTCGAAGGTGGTGCTTCATTCTCAACCCTCTTTCTTGTCTCTGGGTGGTGGAGTGGGGAGTTGAGACACTAATTGTGTTTCGAGAACACTGGGCTGCAAGGAGCTGAAGGATAGTGTTGAAGTTCCTTTACTGTGATATCAGTCCCATTTTTCTTGTCACTCTAGTCGCCAATGGCTTGGATAATGTGCTGCTTGCTGAGAGATTCAGCTGCAGGGAAGACCCTTCTATGAAAGCCAATAGTATCCCCGATGGCCCAGGAGCTGTATATAGGGAATAAATTTTAAATTAATCTTAAGGTCACCTTGACAAACTGGGTGCTTGGCCCAAAGCAGACCAAGTGAATTTGAGTAGGATTTTAGTATAAAGTGGTAAATCTGTGAGAAAAGGGGGGGGGGGTGGGAGTGTCAGATATGACACCATTAAATAAATGAGTAAGAATTAAAAAGTGGAAAAGAGTAACATCTGATAGGAAGAGACCAGCTAATGCAGAGTGAATCACAAGGGGAATGTGAACGAGCAGGAAAAGTCTAAAGCTTTGGCGGGATCACACTGGCTATGTGTCTTGTGTCTTTGAGAGTGGTTAGCGTGATTGTAGAGTGGGAAACTGTGGGCAAAACAACAGGTCCTGCAAGCAGCCACCTCATGGGATTCAGGAACAAGATATATGGATGAAGTAGTGAACCAAAGGGTAGAGAGCAGAGCCTATGAAACAACTGCAGAGCTCAGAACTGTGTAGTCCACCGCAGGCAAGTCTAGGAGGGAGGAGGGAAGTGGGGCTGAGTTGACTTAACAGCAGGCTTCAACCAATGAGAGGATGCCTGTCCCTGCAAGAATGGCCCCAGATGGTCCTCTCTGTGTCCCCTGAGGAGAAAAGAGCAAGGAATGGACACAACAACCCCAGATTGTCTCCCTGGAATCGAAGAACAGTCTTCTCTCCTGTTTCCTTAGCCCACCTGCCTCTGTCTCACACACTCTGGAAGCAGCACTTTCTAGATGGAAGTTTGCTTCACCCACGTTCTTCTGACACCCAATATCCAAACACCCCAGAATACAGAGAGTGGAAGTGACCTTGAGCGGCCTTCCAGCCCATTCCTCTGCCTCTGGGCGTCTCCACCACAGGAAACGGGTTTCGGAACTGAGTCGATGTTGCCCCAGGGCATCATAGCCCATCTAGAGTATACTCTGGCCCGAAAATACCATCATGAAAGACACCCTGCGATCATTCTTATAACATCCTTTTAAAGAAAAATTAAAAATTAAAGGTGTATAAAGAAAAATTTATAAAAGAAAAAGGAAGATATTCTGGAAGAAGGTTACAGGATTCCTCACTGAAGTCCACAGAAAAAGCCAGAGGAGCCAGGCTGGCCCCGGGGCTGCTGGGATCCAGACCCTCCTCCTGTCTGTCCCTTCCCTGCCTCCTCCACCTGGCTGAGGCTGTGGCCAGAGAAAGTGAGGGAACTAGGTAGTTCCAGCTCACAACCCAAGAGGCAAGGCCCTGTCCCTCTCAGAGGGAGGGATGGTTTGGGATCTGAGTTAAATCAGCAGCTGTGAAATCCTGTCTGCTGACGCAATGCAATCCCTAGAAACTCATCAAGGGTCTGGTCTCTGCAGATAGAGGACTTGGAATCACGGACAAGTCACCTAACCTCTCTGTGGCTCAGTTTGCTCATCTGTAAAATGGGGGCAGTCACGGTACGTACTTTGTGGAGTTGCTGAGAAGAGTAAGTAAGTTAGTATGTGTAAGTTGATCTGAATAGTGCCTGACACACCTTTAACTATTAGACAGGTGCTTGCTAGCTTTTAAAAGATTGTTTCTTTTGGGTTGTGGTGAAATAGGTTGTTCCCAAGGCCACATTCACACTCTGAAACTGTCATGGTGCTGCAACAAATACTATTATTTATTTTACAGTATTACTAATAAGAAGCCATCAGACTCTTTGATTATCAAATATCCTAGTTCCGCAGTCCCCAACCCCCGGGCCTCGTACTGGTACCGGTCAATGGCCTGTCAGAGACCGGGTGTCGAGCTCCACCACACCCCCCCTGCACCCTATCCCTGGAAAAATTTTCTCCCATGAAACTTAGGGTGGGCCGCACAGCAAGAGGTCAGGAGGTGAGCGGTGGGTGGATCAGCGAAGCTTCGTCTGAATTTACGGCCGCTCCCCATGGCTTGCATCTCTGCCTGAGCTCCACCCCCACCCTGTCTTCCATGAAACCAGTCCCTGGTGCCAAAAAGATTGGGGACTGCTGTCCTACTGGGTTATACAGACATGTTATCCATTAGGCAGAAAGCACGAATTCTGAAACTTGCATGTTATAAACTGCACGAAGACGCAAACTTGCTTAGAGACCTTTATACAATTCTTGAATAAAATAATATATGCATATCCAGGAACTTCTGACAAATGCACCAGAAAGAAAAAAGAAAGATTAAAAAAATAATCTTTCACTGTCATTGCCACCCATGGTCCCTGCTTGAATTTTGTCATTTTTTTCTTCTAGTCCTTTCTCTGTATTCCGGTGGACATTTTAAGCTAATTATAACTGTTCTATGTGTCATCATCTCCCAGAACTCTGCTCTGCAGAACACCAGTGCTTGAGGATGAAGTGGATGTGGGTTGGACAAAGGACCCCGGGGCAGAATAAGTTCGAGGAGGTGAGACCGCAGGACTCACAGAGCCTTCGCCGCGGACGCACAGCGCGCAGTCCAGACAGGGCATCTGGAATCAAATACTCTCCCGATATATTTGACGCAGGAGTAGTGCTTCAAAAAACACACTTTGGAGAAATGCAACTCTACAATTTTTTATTCTTATTATAAGCATTTCTATATTTTTCATAAACTCCCCTCACATCCCTTTCAATCCCTGCGTAACAATCTACTAGGAAGGTATGGCGCAGATCACGTGACCATCCTGGCAGGGGCGGGAACCTGCAGCCCTCCTGATCCCCAAGTACAGCCCCTCAACCAAATCCAAACTTCACCCAAAAAATCCCTTTATTCAAAGGATTTGTTCTGTAAAATTTGGATTCAGTGAAAAGGCCGCACTCAAGGATCCAGAAGGCCACATGTGGCCCCGAGGCCGCAGGTTCCCCACCCAGGCATGATAGGTTAAAAAAAAAAAATGGAAATGTGTTTAGGTTTGAGTTCTCAGGACAGACTTCCAGAAGGAGAAGAATTACTGGGTCAAAGGGTACGAACGTCTGAAGTTCATGGTTCCTGGTGCCAGTGTGTTTTTCATCAGGCCTGTATCCATTTCCACCGCCCGGCAGTGTGTGACAGCCCCACACGCCACACCGGAGCCAGGCAAGTGGCCAACATGCTAAAAGCGGCTGCTGATGGCTACTTTCACCAGCCGTCATTAGCACCACCGCTGGTGACGGCCTTCGCGGCTGTCCGAGCTGATGTCAATCCCCCTCCTCTCCTCCCCCCGCGTCTCTCTCCCTCAGCTCCTAAAACACAGACTCCCAAGTGATGCCACTTTGTGCAGCATCTGAGATAAGCCCACGGAGTAAGTCCCCTCTCACTAACCACTCCGGCACGAAAAGAGGTCTCATTCCCAGTGCAGCGCTGATAAATGTCTAACATGCAGCAATCCAAGGGGGAAAGACCCTGATTTGTAGCATTTGCCGCTTTCTGTGGTGTAAACACTCTCGTCGTGGCTAATTTCAAGCTAAGATAACAACCTATGGGCATGGTGTCCCTGAACTTGGCTGTACATTGTGTGGCAGAGACGTGCCCAGCAGGCTCTTTTGAGTGAGGGCTGGCTCCACACACCACTGCCCGCTGCAGCCCAGCTGCAGTTGCTGCTCCATCGCAATTCTCTCTTCTCTCCTTCCTGTGTGACTCCCCACTTCGCGTGGATTCTGCTCCACGTCTGACCACATGCTGGACGCAGGATCCCAGAGGCCTGTCGCGGGCGCTGACGCAGGCCCTGGGCTGCAGTGCTGTCTACACTCATCCAGCACCAGGCTTGGGCTTGATCCACTACAGAGGTCCAGTGTTTACCTGCCGAGAACCCCAGCTCACAGACTCCCCAACCCTGTGTTGCCAACGCAGGCTGACCCTGCCGTGTGGCCGTCCCCCACCCTCTCCTCTCTGCTCTGGCTACAACAGCTGAGACCATCTCCTTCATGACCTGCTACCTGGCTCCTTCCTTCCACTGCACCCTGCACCTTACCAAACTCCTGACCTCCTCCCTTGCCGCAGCTCCCCACCCAGCACTTAGCCCGTGGATCTGAGGACAAACTCAATTTCCATATGAGTGAATCAGATTGCATGAGATTTTTAGATCATTCTCTCTCTCTCTGGCTATTCCAGAAACTCCCTTTGCCCAGCCTCCCATGAACATGGACCCTATGCATGGAGGACCCAATGGTGGTCTCTCGATCCTGTGAGTGGGCCCTGGCACCCTGCCAGCCCCTCACCCCCAGGACCAGCCCCTCACACTGTGCACTGTGTCCTTGGCTGGGCGTGCTCAGAGATTCTCGACTTCCAGACTCAAGACCATGAGACGCCCAAACTGGACACCTAGTTGGAACATCTGGCTGTGTGCTCCATCCACCTGACCAGGTAACCACGATGGCCTTTACAATGTGGCATCACTCTGTCCCCTTGAGAAGCCCCAGCTGCCATCAAGCCATGTCCTGAGGGACGAGTCGAGGCTGCCACTTCTTGCGTCAAGAGTCTCGGTGAGAAAACGCTCTCCCCCTACAGCGCTGTGTTGTCCCGGGCGAGGCCCCCTCTCCTGCTCGCTTTCCTTCCCACAGTCGTGCGGACAACCTGACGGTTCTCAGGGTCAGCCTCGGCTAGGAAGAGGAAGCTGGGATTGCAGAAGAGGAGGGCAAAAGCAAAAAATGTAAAAGGAAAAAAAATGTATGGCAAAATGGAAGGAACCGTAGAAGGTTCCAGGGGATGACAGAATGCATTCTGTCCTCCAACGTTCCATTGGGAGTTGTGAACCCTAAAAAATATAAATGATGTCATTTGCCAAAAAAACAGAGAAAAGAACGAACCGTTTTTAAGGTCCCTGCCAGGCAGGCCCCAGCTCCCAGCTAAGAGCACAGCAGACACGCACACAAAACGGTTAACGGTGACAATCCCGAGTGGAAGCGGGGAGGGTGCCGGGCAGTGTCACAGGGAGCGTCTGGGTCCCCATGTCTCCCCGAAGGCAGTCTATGCTAAGCCGGAACAATCTGGAAGGTGCTCTGCCCCCAAGATGTGTCATGCTCAAATACCTTTGCCCCTCCGCAGTGTGGGGCTCTCCTCTGAACGCGGGAGCGGCGGGCAGGGAGTGGGCAGCGGGAACAAAGTCAGGGTCAACCAAACGTCGAGCTGGCAGCTGGCACTGGGCTGGTCATAGCAGAGGAAGCACCTTCCCTAAGGAGCGTCGCAGGCAGATTCTTTCCTCCGATAGACGTTGAGGAACTACTTAGAGACAGACAACTTTCTGTGTGGTTGGTAATGAGGACTTCAGTACGAAGAACGAAACACTCCAGCCCAAACTGCTGGGGACCAAGTCCAGCCCAAGGCACAGGAGAAAGAAAAAAAATACATATCGTAACATGGAAGAAGAATACTACAGAGTAAATCATAATAAAAACTATCTCCTCCTCCTCACCCCAGACATACATGATTTTGGTTAATTCATTAATGAGGATGGATTGTAATTAATATCAGAACGACACAGTATAATTATTACATATAATTATGCTTGAGTTAACTGTAGAGTGAATCATATATAGTTTGCATTCTATAGTGTGAGTATTTAATTGGTCTTTTGGTGGGGAGGTGAGAGGCACTTGATAATATTCTTCAATGGAGAACACCTCCAGGAATATGTGCGTGCGTGTGTGTGTGTGTGTGTGTGTGTGAGACAGATCCCTCTGGACATTTCATTCATTCAAGACTGTGATGCTCACGACTGCCTAACTAGGCAGCTGCACCCCCTACAGAGTTCTGCCTTTACAGATTCATGCCTGCCTGGTCGACCAGCCTAGGGAAGGAGCAGCTACACAGGAACACAACAGAGGACACCGGACGATCCAGGACCTCACTCAGAATCAAGGTCACCTCTTGGTGGCCTGTTTGCTGAGTTCTCGTGTGGGCTCTGTAGCCTGTTTTTGAGAGTCCCTGACCTCTCACCTCGACAGGCTGCATGTTCTTGAGCTGAGTGTGTGTGTGTTGTCCTGCTTTCTCCACCATGTCCCCTGGGACCCAAAAGCTCTTTCCACTTCCTTTGTGGTTCTCAATGTACAAACCATACACCACTGATGGTCACGATGTTCAATAGAAGGCCGGGTGCGGTGGCTCACACCTGTAATCCCAGCACTTTGGGAGGCTGAGGCAGGAGGATCTCTTGAGGCCAGGAGTTCAAGACCAGCCTGTGCAACATAGCAAAACCCCCATCTCTACAAAATATAGAAAAATTATCCAGGTGTGGTGGCTCACACTTGCAGTCCCAGCTACTCGGGAGGCTGAGGCAGGAGAATTGCTCAAGCCCAGGAGTCTGAGATTGCAGTGAGCTATGATGATGCCAGGGCACTCTAGCCTGGGCAACAGAGTGAGACTCTGTCTCAAAAAAAAAAAAAAAATTTCAGTAGGTTACAGGCCTCCAACTGCTCCAAAACACAAACCATATATGAAACCATAATGAAACTTGGACCTCTATAGATGCAGTTTGTGTTTTGTGCGCATGCGCGCAGGATAGAGAGAAAGAGAGAGGGAGAGATCCAGTAGGTGGTCTGCAGGAGAATCCTCAAGGATTTGGGCTGAGGAGAGCCTACCAGATTGCAGGAGACACTTTCTCTGCTTCCCTGTCTTCCACCCACACCTTACGTAGGCGCGTCTGGCCTTCGCCTAGCTCATTCTTTCAGGTGCTGTGTTCATGCCGGCCCCAGCCTTCCCTCGCCCCACACCACGGTCCCTGGGGGGCCACATAGTCCTTTCCGGGAGCACCGGCCTTTATCTCAGGTGTGAAGAGTCCTTAAAAGCTATACTCATTCATTTTGGGGAAAGCTTTAATTCTCCCTTATTAACTCAGTTTCTCCACGCCCTTCCCCTCTTTGCTCTCTAGCACGCTTCTCTCCTCCCCATGGACTCTTCCTCCATCAATGGGCCGTCAAACCCAGACCTCTCCTGCCCCCCGCCGGGCTTCCTGCAGGATGGGGTCCAGGTGGCCGAGCCCTCAGCCACCTACCAGTAAGTCAGACAGGGAGCCCTGACACCCCCCTTCCAGGCCAATCACCGCTAGAACAGGGTCTAAAGGGTAAAGCCCGGACCTCCTTACCTCCGCAAGGAGTCCAGAGACCTTACAGGGTCTATGCGGCCACCAGGCCACCAGCGCCTCCCCGCCCAGCGGCCCCCAGCACCGCCACAGGCAGCTTCCGAGATCAGGAGGTTGGAGGAGAAAGGGACAGAGTCATTCTTCCTGCCCCCACCCCCAGGCTCCAGTCCCTCAGTCAGCCTTCAAAGGCCACCCTCAGCCAGAGTAAGTGACACTAAAAACAGCGATTCCCCCTCCACCCCCCGCCTGCCCACTGATAATAATGGGCCAAGACACTTTTATTATCATTATTAATTAGCACTTTCAAGCAATGGAATTAAATCAATATGGTGGACTGAAACTAATTTTAACAAGCCATTGAGATCAATCATTGGGACTTTTATCTACATAAATGCCACTAAACTCAGCTCGTTAGTGTAACATTAGCTGGGAAGAAAAAGAAGGGAGACTGGCGGGGTTTTAATTAGGAAGACATAAACCGAGCCACAATTTTTCTTCTTTGATTTGCTTTTAATCTCGTCTGCAAAGCTCTTCTGGTCCTGCCCAGGCTGATTTTTTGAGTCCCAGGCCACTTGGGCAGGAAGGGGAGGGCACGGGAGCAGGGAGACGCAAAGGCTGCGGACGGCCCCTTCCTGGGTCCCAGCCGGAGATGAGCCATCGTCACCCCGCCGGGTCCCCTGACCCCCAGACCCTCACAGTCAGCGCTGCCTGCCGCTGTCCCTTGGTATTTGTTTAGCATTTATTCATTTCTGCATTGTGTGAAAATTATTCACATTCATTTATTCATTCAATGAACAATAGACGAGCACTTAATATGTGCCAGGCACCCTGCTTGGTGTTCTAAGAGAATTAAAATAAAAATGAGCAAGTGTGGTCCCACTGCCCCAAAGAGCCTGCCGCCTGGTCTTCGTCCCACCTAGACTGACAGCCCTGGAGGGCAAAGACTAGGACTTATCCATCGTGTGCCCTTCCCGTCTGGCTCTGTGCTCTGCACCTGGAGGACCCGGCAAATGTCTGGGGTGAGCAGCTAAGAACCCCCTTCTCCACCCAGCGCCCTACGCCCAGCCGCACCGCACTGTCCCTGTTCCTGGGGCTCCCGCACTCTACCCCTGCCTCCCAAACTGACCTGTGAGCACCTGCGAGGTGGGGACTCAATGTGAGCCACCTTTGTATTCATGACATCTCCTACCGTACCTGACACGAAGCCAGCACCCAATTCACAACAACAGTGACGAGCGTGGGGCCATCTACATTTGCCAAAGATCTGGATCAAATCGCAACTCCGCATTCGAGGTTCGCCCAGAGCAGTTTCAGTATGTCTGCCCTCTGCTTCCCAGCACAGTCCCCTGTCCCTGCTGTGCGCACGTGCCATCGCCCACGTCCTGGCCCACTTGCAAGGGGTCTGCCTTCCCACATCCCACCCACCCTTCCAGGCTGTCGCAAGCCTTGCCCCCACCACTCCAATGCGGAATTCCCGAATCACAAGTCTCGGCCTGCTTGGCCACCCACGCGGGCGTCACCGCAAACTACCTCCTGCTAGAGCTCCATGCAGCGTTCTCACTCTGCTACTGGATTTAGGATAGGAATCTTCCCACAGGACGCTATCTCTGGGGGCAAACCATTCCTCAGTGGAGCAGAGTATCAGGGTTCAAATTCCAGCTCTGCTGCCTAGTGCATTCATTGCCTTGGGTAAGTCACTCCATCCTGCTACCCCTCAGTCTCCTCACCTGTAAAATGGGAACCACACTGTACCTATTAGGATTGTTGTGGAAGTTAAATGTGACAATTCACATAAAGCACTGTGCCTGGCACTTAGTAGTATAGGTCAGTGTGTTTGTCATTCTACCATCATTGCGTAATTGTCACTATCATTGTCAATGTGTGTGCTCCGATTTCTTCCCCACCCAGAAAACTATTGATTATAATTTGGTTTCCCTACAAGAAAAGGCCCCAGTGATCTGTTAACATGAAGCTCAATCTGCTGATTAGACATGTTTCCCATTACCATTTCATAAATTGGCATTCTAGATTGTATCTCTCAGTCTCTTATGAGTTAGAGTAAACAAACCCATTAAGTCCAGGTCACCCCTGTGTATACTAGCAATCAGATTTTTGAGGCTGAGGTCCTAGACCTTGGCAACCATACCAAGGTACCACCAACCTGAGGTTCTGCCTGTGCATCCAGAATGGCTTCAGGGGCCACATGTACTTTAGGCTCATTGTTTTACCTCTTTAAGCAAGTTCCTCAAAATCGCCAAGCTTGTTTCCTCATCTGCAAAACAGGGAAAATATAACAATATCTCATCTAATGGGTGCCTATAAGGTTTAGCTGAGATAATGAATAGAAAATGTCTTACACAGGTGTACTCAACAATTGCGAACTCTAAGAGCTATTAGTTATTATACTACATCATCGTACTTTTTCCATGCTTACAATGATTTAAACAACACTTTATATTTACAAAGCCTTTCTTAGGCGTTTTCTTACTCCTCGTTACAAGCGTTCCCACCTAACAGAAAAGGAAATTAGGAACAAACTAAGTCACTTTCTTGAACGGTGGTTGGCAGAATCTGGGAGCAGGGGATGGGGAGATGTTGGTCAAGAGGCACAGAGTTTCAGTTGGATGGGAAGAATAAGTCCTGGAGATCTTTTGTGCCGCTTGGTGACGATGGCTAATAATAATGGACAGTACACTTGAAATTGCTGAGAGAGTAGATCTTAAATGTTTCACCACAAACCAAAAATGATCACTAAATGAGGTGATGGCTGTGTTAATGAGCTTGATTGTAGTAATCGTCTCACTATGGACACAGATATTAAAGCACCATGTTGTACACCACAAATATATGCAATTTTTATTTGTCAATTTTACCCTAATAAAGCTGGAAAAAAACACATAAAGTCATTTTTGTAAGATCACACAGTTTGTAAGTTACAAAGCTAGAACTCAAACCCAGGTGTCCTCTCACAGGCTAGTATTTTCTTTATAAAATATCTGCCTATTCAATAATCAAAGTGTTTAATTATACTTTAAAATTATTCTGAAATTTTGGTGTTGCTCTAGAGTCCCTTCCGTGTCCTGCCATTTGTGGCGGCATTGGTCGTACCAATAAGCTACCCTGGTTCTCAAAGTCCTGAATCAAAAAACTAATCCACTTGCCCCATGATGACTGTCAAATATGGGCCAGGAGTCTGAGATCTGACCAGATTTTCTATGTTCGTTGGGCCTTTTTGTTGGCGCCTTGCCCTGGGGGTGACCTGGTGACCTGTCACCACAGCGTCTCCTAACGAACAGGAGAAGCAGGTCGTGTGAGGACGGACCAGCCTTAGGCACCAAAGGCAGCACGGGGTGTCCGCCATGTTGCAATACCTGCTTGTCTGTTTTTGTGTGGTTGGGCAAGTTCTCAAGCCACAGAAGCTTGGGGGAAAAGCAAGTGTACTTCATAGTCACAAATCTGGTAGCCCGCTCTGCCGTGAGCTAGCCTAAACTCGACAGTTTCCTTTCTGCGGCGTCTATACTTCTGGGTCCCCCACCCAAAATACACGTAGATGGCTGCAGACCCTTGTGGTAGAATCCCTAGCACTGGCTGAACTGTGTGGACCCCACCCAGCCCTCCAGCAAGCTGTCCTTATGCTTCAGTCCATGAGCAGCCCGTCATCGCTTTGCAGTTCCAACTTTAATCCCGGTGCTATATTTTTACTTAGAAACTAGACATGTGAATTGCCCTCAAGTCTTCTTCTGGAACTGAATTCATCACCATCCCTGCCCCTCACCATCTTCCTGCCCTCCCCCAAAAAAAATGTCCGAACTTCGACATGTCTAGCAATGACCCCACCATCCTGAAGGTCTCCCAGACTCAACAACTTGCAGTTGTTTTTAAAATTCCTTCACCACAATTCTCGAACTTCAAAGAATATCAGGTGTAGTATAGACTAGGTACTAGGTACAGACATTGGTCGCAGCCCTTCTCATGTCAGGTTTGGAAATCTACAGCAGTTCCCGAATTTGTCCTCCTTGGTCAATTCTTCTAAATCAGGGGTCAGCAAATTTTTTCTAGAAAGAACAAGATAGTAAATATTTTAGGTTTTGTGTCTGTATTGCAAATTAGAGTCTCTGTTGCAACTACTCAACTCAGCTGTTGCAGTGTAAAAGCAGCCACAGACAAATATAAATGAATGAGCGTGGCTGTGTTCTAATAAAACTTTATTTACAAAAACAGGTGGCAGCCTGGATTTTACCCAGGGGCTACAATTGCCAACCCCTGTTCTATATAGTTTTCATATTAATCTTCCTTAAACACCATAGTGCCTATAATTTTGTAGCATTATGCAAAGGTACAATTAGGTCCAGAAATGAGATTTGAACTCTAGTCTTCTATAGAAGACGTTGTTGATATCTTGCCTCCTGTTCCGTCACTCACTGCTGAACTTACCTGCAGCCTCAGGGGACAGTTCCCTGGAGCGGGGACAGCTCTCTACCTGTACCCACCTCTCCCTGCTTCACGGCCCGGGAGCTTCTCAGCTCATGTGCAGGACAGGCCAGAAATACTGGAATTAACACCCTCAAGCACCACTCACACCTGTAGGGCATGTGAATCGGTGTTGTTAAAAGGAAAACTTTAGACAAATTAAATTTAACAGAGTTTAATCGAGCAAAGAACAATTCAAGAATTGAGCAGCCTCCCAAACAAGAATAGGTTCAGAGTGACTCCAGTGCTTCCACGTGGACAAAGAGGATTTGTGGACAGAAAATGGAAGTAAGGTACAAAACAGCTGGATTGGTTACAGCTTGGCATTTGCCCTATTGAACACGGTTTAAACAGTTTTGCCTGTGAGTGGCCAAAATTCAGTGACTGATACAACAGGGGGCTACAGTCTGTTTACACATCCAGTGAGGCTGCAGTTCACTACCTACGGGGAAACCTGTGGGCCAACTGATAATATGTAAGGGGGTAGCTTTAGACTAAACTTAATTTAACAGTGTATATATCTTACACTTCCCCTTCTCTTAGGAAAACCATTCTGGGGCACATTCTAGATGGATCCACGGAGGGTCTTAGCAGGGTTGAGAGCTGACTGCCCACAGCGATGGCCCCACTGACTAAGGTGTCTTAACCAGATTCTCCCCTCCCACTGCTGTGGCATTATCCTAGGCACTTCCCAGGATATGTGTCTCAGACTCCGAATCCACAGAAACTGAACTAAGACCTCTTCTGACTCCTAGCCCAGGACTTTTCTTTCTTTTAACTCCCTCCAAAGAGTCTGCAGTGGCACTTTTACTTCTGACAATATAGCAGGCTAAACATCCTGAAAAATATCTTCTGACCCTAACACTTAGGTACTGGATAAATCACACAAACATGCCTTTAAATGAATTTCTGTGTTTTTAAGGAAATAAGGGACGTCTACAAGGGCCACATACATACATACGAACACAAACAAATAAAGAGTGAGCTGAAACAAGAGTGGAAAGTGAAGCCCTGGGGAGAAATGTCAAAAACTTGGAGCTTTAGAGATTAATGTGGTTTTGATGTGAAAGGGAAATGGGAGGCCAGGCTTTGGCCTCATGCATGGTTAAGGAGCTAAACTTACCAAGACTTCCACATAAATCTACAGCCTCAGTGAAAGGGCAGACTGAGGAAAAAAGGCAGCCTTCTAACAAAGGAAAACTGTCTGTGTGGTAACTATAGGTGAAAATATACATATATATTCTTCCCTTAGAATATGTGATCTAGATCTGTTCTCACTGGGGGGTCAGGAGTTTGAGTTCGTACTACCCGCAGGTAAGGAAATGCCAAGCTGAGAAATTAAATTAAAGTCAACCTAGCTTGATAGAGCTCCCAGCTGCAAACAGAAGCAGATAAAAAAAAAAAGAGTCTTCAACTCAGATCCCACAGATTATGTTCAAGCAAACAAGAGCTCAAATAAAACATTAACGAATGCAAAAAAAAAAAAAAAACAAGCTGACATAAGCTGGCATCAGCAGAAATTACAAACCACAAATTTATGTGCCTCCAACAAATTTGAATGTTGGATTACCAGAGAGTGACTATAACTAATTATGAAATCTTGAAAGAAAAGAGATAAAATTGGGAAAATGAACACAGGGCAAGAGAGTATCAAAAGATGGCAAAATTTTTTTAATTGAAGTGATAAAGACAATCATTGAAATTAAAAATGCATAGTAAAAGTCTAACATGAGACACCCCTGAAGAATAAATTAGTGAAATGGAAGAGAGTTGATGAATTGTGCAGAACTAAGCATAGGGAGGTAGGTGGTGCAAACAGAAATAATAGTGAGGTCAAGAAACATGAAGAATAGAATCAGAAGGTCTAACATATATAATTGAAGTTACAGAAACAGTGAATGGGAATGGGGCAATATGTAAAGGCATGAAGACTAAGAACTTTCCAAAATTTACGAAAGACATAAATCCATATATAAAGGAAACACAACTATATGAAGTAGTATAAATAAAATAAAACACATACCTATAAACCTTGTAGCAAAACTCCAGGACAGCAAAGACAATAAAAATATCTTTTTAAACACCCAAAAGAAAAGACTGATCACCAAAAATAAAAATACCAGAAGAGAAGTTGATTAAGGGATACAAATATATGGTTTGATAGAAGAAATAAGACCTCATGTTAGATAGATCAGTAGGGTGACCATATTTTATGACAATATATTGTATAGTTCAAAATAGCTGGAAGAAAAGAATTCAAATAATTCTAGCATAAAGAGGAGACATATATTAAAGGAGATAAATATCCCAAGTATACTGATTTGATCTTTACAAATTACAGGAATGTATTAAATTATCACCTGTACCCTGAAACTATGTACATCTATTATGCATCAATTTAAAAAAGGATAAAGGTATAGTAGTCACTGTTACTTGTTCTTCATTTAGAAAAATTTGTGTCACATGCAGCCTACTGAAGAGCATGTTGACTGAATATTCAGTCATATTGTTGGGATTATCTATGAATTCTTGGTATAGGCATGATGGGAGTTATAAATAATCAACTGGCAGTGGTTAAAAAAAAGAGAAAGAAAAAAGAAATCAACAATTAGACTAACAACAGACTTCTCACTTGTGACAATGGAAGTGAAAATATAATGGAATAATATCTTCAATATGGTGGGGAAAAAACAACTGTCGATCTTGGACAGTGCATCCAGAAAAACCATGTTTCAAGTTCATTTCAATAAAAAATAATGAAATAGTTTACTGCAAAGATATCTGCACTAGAGCACTTACTTTAAGAAGTAAAATAATCCTAGAAATAAGGTCTGTAATGTAGGAAGGAATTGTTAGCAATGAAAATGATAACATAAATATAAATCTAAACGAATATTGATTGACTACATAAAACAAAAGTCATCATATCTATTTTGCATGTTTCAAAACAAAAACTAAAATAGCTGGGCAATGCTGAAAGGAGTGGGGTTGGTGGGAGATAAAGCATTTAAAGATTCTTGAACTTGAGGCAAATGGAATTAAGACACTAACATATTTTAGACCGTTTAAGTGCTCAAGATAAAATTTAAATATTTATCTTTAAATAAATATAAATGGAGCTAATAATTTTCAACCCAGTAGAGGGAAAACAAAATTAACAACACACAACCCCAAAGAAGGCAAGAAGGGAGGGGGAGAAAAGAAATATAGAAAATGCAAGATTAATAGCCCAAAATAACAAGGTATAAATTAGTCCAAATATATAGATAATTTAAAATCCTATGCAACTTAATATATACATGTAGTAAAATTAAACCCAAAGGCAAGGGAATAATGAATATAAAAATCAGAATAATAATCACTCTTGGGAGACAGGGAAAGTTTATGGAAGGGAACACAGAAGGACTTCAAAGGTATTGGTTATGTTCTAATTCTTAAGTGGAATAGAGGGGACAGGTATGTTTGTTTTATTCTTTATGTGCTATATTTTCACATATGTATATTTATATAAATGAAAGATTTCATTAGAAAGTCTTAACTTTAAAAAAATCTACAGTGGATCTATAGTGCTCTATTAAGTTTAAACTCATAGGCTTGGCATTTTAAGCTCCTCCCAAAAGTGGGCACAGATTCTGGCTCACAGCTACCCAACACAGACTCCAGATGCCTTGCTCCAGGGTGAATTTCCTATTTCCATCACTCTGCTCTGCATTGCCACTACCAGACTCACTTACATTTCCAAGATTTTGTTTATTCTTCACCCCTCACCTTTCCCTTTATCTACAATGCAAACCCTATAACTCCTAGAAGAAAAGTAAATAAATAAAATATCATCTCCAACATGAAGACTTTCTGAGTTAACCTCAGGACACACAGGTGTGTCTCAATGATGTGAAACACTCCCAGGACTGGTGAACTCAGTCTGCCACACACTCTTGGTGTTCAGTCTAAGGAGAGAGGGGAATCTTGTCTCTCAACTAGCCAGTAAGCTCCCTGATAGCAAAGACAGAGTCTAATGCTTCTCTTTGTCTCTTACTACCTCCCAGCCAGCACTGAAGTCATAAAATTTACTAAAACCACATCTACTAAAGAAAGCATGAGAACAGTTAAGATAGCATGAGAACAATTCATTCTCATGGAACAGACTCTGTTTGAGAATCTGAAAAATGTTTATGGCCTTGATCTTGTGTCTTTCATTTGTAACCTGCCCGTATACCCTTCCTACTTAAACCACTTTTCTCCTTAAACCTGTTCAAATTGGTTTCTGTTACTTTTTAACCCAAAAATCCTCATTAAGAAATGCATGTCCAAGACTTGAGGAAACTCAAATTCAAGCCTCAACAACAATTACAAATTACCACCCACCATGAACTTTCAAATTTCCTCCCAAACAATAAATCTGTGAATGCCAATGGTGTAATTGAATTGAATTAGGTTTACAACTAGGTCTCTGTATTGTCAAAACTTGAATCTAAATTTCTTGACAATCCATCAGCCTTCTCACTCCCCCAAGTGTTCGTTGATGTTGCCTTATAGAAATTATGAGACTCCTTTCTCTTCTGAAACCCCACAGAGAGGTGCCTGGTAAGATAGCAAGAGTTTACCCAAAACATGGTGGGAAAAGGCTGTTGTCTTGTCACCAAATTAGTGAAAGCTGAAAAGAAGGTGGTGAGTATGAGCTGGAAGTGGAGGAAGATCTAAAAATCCTTATCATGGCCCACTCCAAGAAGACAAGTAAGGATCACCCTCTGCTAACTATAGATGTCCTTATTAGTCCTACTGACCCGATCATTGACTAAGCAGTACCTTTGCCGGTAAATAGCTGGGAACTGCAGCATCGTTATTCATTCATTAAGCAAATATTTATAGACTGTCTACTTTGTGTCAGGCATTTTCCTAGGTCCTAGGGACACATCAGTGAACAAAACAGGTTCAATATCTGTCCTTATAAGGCTTTCATTCTAGTAAAGAGAGACCTGACAATGAAGTGAACAGGTCAAATGTGTTTCATATCAAATGTTGATACATGCTATGGATAAGAATATAGAGGAAAGGATATTAGCAATGTTAGGAGGTCAGGGTGAACATCTCAGGATGGAAAAAGGTTTCCCTGAGAAGGCAACATTTGAACACAGGCACACAGGAATAAGGAAAGAATGAGAGAAAAAATAAATAATGAATTCAAAGCAAGTTTCCAGTAGCTCCTGGACGGTCTCCCTTGGGCTTTTCCTTAAACCAAGAAGATAACAAAAACAGAGCCAGCAAGACTCTTCCCCATGGCACTCGCAAGCTGAAGTGGTAGCTAGCAAGTCCTGCCTCTCCAGAGTAAACCTCAAGGGCCAGGACTTCCCACTCCCATAGTAGAGCTGTAAATTGCTTTGATTGTTTCTCTCTCATATAGATATCGAGAGAGAGAGAGAGAGAGAGAGAGAGAGAGAGAATAACTGAACAGAATAACTGACAAGACACTCCCTCACTGCTTTTGAAAGCTTGGAGACAAACCATTAAAACTTCTGTGATTTCACCAGGTTACTTATGGGACCAATCTATCAAGGCCAAATAAATTGGTTGGAAAGTTAGGGGAAGAACTATTTGAACACAAACAGTATGAGACCCTTCTACTACAACAAAAGGTAAAGAAAGCAGTCCCATCAAATTAGCTAGCCATTCTCAGAGATTAATCTGTTTCTGGAACTCAGCCAGGTCCCTGTGACGCCATTAGGAAGGATTGAGACACCAATGTGACTGCGACATGTCACCTCTCGCCCATTCTCCGAATCATCGTAGGTCTCTTCTTGTATTTTCTATGGAGAAAGAATAGGCTTTGGGGTCAGACTCAAGTTCAAATCCCAGCTCTGTATTTTATAGGAACTTGCTTTTTGGCTTAATTTTCTTGTTTCTATTTTTTTTTCCTTCACTCACCATCTCCCCACTTCCCATATATTCCCAGGTAAATATCTGGTTTTCTTGACTATATTATTCTATTAGCCACTGCATGAGACCTCCTTGGGGGAGATACCAAACTGTTTTCTAAGTCTTTTCTGTTTCTTTGACTAGCCTTTCTTTACACAGCTTTTAAAACCTAAGAAATTCAGCTCTGACTCAACTTGCATACCATGTTCAGCAAAACAGAGAAGACTCAATCTTTCTATTTCAATATCCTAGCTAATGACTTCCATTCTCAATGCCATCTCAAGGTCTGAGATGGATGTGGAGCTTGAGCCACCACATCTGTGTTGTAGGCCAGGAGGAGAAAAGGCAGAAAGACAAGAAAAGCCACTCTGAGCTGAGTCTGCCCAGAAGTCCCACATAAAACTGCTACATAAAACTGCCACTGGCTAGAACTTAGTTACAAAGGCACACATTGCTGCAAGACAAACAGCAAATGTGCCTTGTTAAAAAATGAAGAGCTATTTTTAAGGGAGAAGGGGAGAATAGATGTTAGGGTGGGCCACTGATGGTCTCTACCAAAAGCTTATAACAAAGAGTTGAATGCTACCGTAAGGCAGGCATGGGCGTGGGAGGTCACCCAGATGTGGATTTCACACAGCACAAGGCCCTCACACACTCTCACTCTCATGCTTTTGCAACTTTGCCCATGATCAGCACTGCCTGGAAGCTCTTCTGCCCTTACTTACCTAACACTACTCTTTCTTTGAGACATAACTTATACGACTCCTCCAGAATATCTTCCTTTTCCATCTCCCACTTCCCCATCCCTCAAATATCTCTGTTTTTCTCTATTGTAGCACTTTTCACACTTCTGATAATTAGGTCTTTACTGATTTACCAGAATAAGAATACATCCTTGTGCTCTACTAAGTGCTAGTCATTTATTTATTCGTCTTATTTCTCTTTTTTCCCCTTTTGTATTTCTCACTGTCGTCCATTTTCCATATGTTTCATTCTTTCACTCCCTTGCCTGTTCCTTGGGCTTGCCAGGAGTACTCAAGGTAGGTCACCTTGGGTTCCACTGATGGTCGATACAGTCATAGAGATTCCTGATCTTGAACCTATTATACTAAAGCTTCAAAGCCAGAAATGGGTCACTAATGGGCCTGAAAAGTCATTACAGCTCCCAAGCTGTCTTAACTTACTCTTAGGAAATAGGTTATGATCTAGGAGAATCTGGTCCAAACTATGCCATTTCAATGTCCGTGACCATAAGAAATGACAGAGATCCCCTTATGGAATACCATGACAAAAGAGTATGGCAAGGCACAAAAAAACACAGCACCCTTTTCAGGGTATGTGTTGATTTTATGTGAGTGGTATGAGTTTTTATGTTACATTTAAGACCAGAAGTAACTGACTAATTACTTAACTGGGCCTTCAAGACCACATTCCCATGGTTTGGGCAGATCATGGGAGAACTGGAGAGACTCCAGTCAGGAAAGAGCAGCTGAGATGCAGGGCTACCTTCCATAAGCCCTTCTGTGCCCAAAGGTCCTTGTTTTTCACTTGGCTTCATGTCTTGGAGGTGGGCTATGGTAGGGGTTGGGGCAGAAGTGTAAGTGTGCAGATGAGCTGTCCAGGTGATGGGAGCCAGCTGCAAACATCCCATGAAGAAAGGCCAAGGAGCATGAGCAAGAAATTCCCTGAGAGCAAGGCCTTAAGCCACACAGGGCAAACCATTTGTCACAAAGCAAATTATCAAATTTCACATAAACATCTAGATTTATCTCTCTTTTATTATCCCCTGTTCTTTAGCAAAGACATATTCAAATATTAAATATAAAGATAAGTATTTAAATACTTATCTTTGTGGGTTACACAGTACAAAGGGAGAGGTCTCAGGTCAGTACTTGGCCCAGGAGTTGAAGAAGAAATAGTTTCTTTTTCTTCTCCCCATCCTTCCTAGTCAAAGAGTAGCTGAAATTATAATTTCCAAGGAAACAAGAAGAATTTACTTTTTATTAAAAAAGTGAGATTCTAAGTATAAAAAATGTGAAAAAATCTTCTACCAAAGAGCTAATTACGGTACAATGAAAAACATCTGATATTTTGCGTAAGAAACCTAGATTGGACTCCCATTCTGCCACACACTGAGTAACCCAAAACCAGTTACTGAACCTTCCTGGCCTCCAGCTTCCATGGCTATAAAAGAGAGATCATAAAATCTACTTCACAGTTATGTCATAAGATTGAATGAGATTTTTGTGTAGGAAGACAAGATGATTGACCAGAAACACCAGCTGCCAGATTGTCTCAGAAAGAAGGAAAAGTTTTAGATGAAAAATAAAAAACAAACAAACATTGTAGATTAGGTATAATTCCAAGGGAAAAGTGTCAGAATCTACAAGTAATTGCATGGGAAGAAGTCATGGAGCAGAACAAGAAGGAGCAAGATATTAGCAGAGGGCAACCCTCGAGAGGCTTGGAGTCCAGTGAAAAGGGTAGTTGATCGGTTTGTTTCTCCCTCCATCACATCTCTGGCAGTCAGCAGCCTCCTGAGCTGCTGGAGAGCCTTTCTACCCTCATGACCCCAAAAGCTGCTGCTGCCAATGAACTGGAATCTTCTTGAAGACAAAGCACTAGGCTGCCAGGCCCCTTGGGGCACTTCCCATCACAACAGACCCAAGCCACAGCAGGTGCCATATTGCTGCTCTACCCACCATGCACCTCTGTCTTCCCCAGATGCTTCAGCCCCTCAGTTTTTATCTTGCTCATTCCCACACAAACATTTTCCAACTCGAGACTGCAGGAACCACAAGGTGTCAATGGGTTCCAGGAGATCTGCCTGACCCCAAAGTTTGGACATTCCAGACCGGCTGCCTTCCAGAGAGAAGGACAGAGATGACCAGAGTGCTAGCTGTCCTCCATCCAGACTCTTGTCCTACACTTCCCCTCCCCTGTCTGTGGCTGCCAAGAGAGACAACCAAGCCAGGGCTCTCAAGAGTAGCTGCTTCCCTTCTATATATGCCCACCACACCAGGGCTTCCACAGAGAATGGGGCTCAAATTTTTCCTCTTAAAGACCTGCTAAGGACTAAGAGGTGCTCAGACTGTGAGCTCCCTGCTCACCAGTCCTCCCCGGTGCTGTTGCCTGGCTGCTCCATCAGAGGAGGACACACCTCTGAAGTGGAAGGACATCAAACCTGCTTGAACACCCCATAAGCAACTCGGGGTCAGCCTGCTTCTCCCTGGCACAGTCAGGGATTGATTTGGGGGGCCCAGAGACAGGCCTGCAGGGCCACATCCCATACCTTCAGACTCAACGATGTTGCTTGGGGTCATAGAGGGGAGATTTGTGAACTAATCTCAGGAGGCAAGGAAGCTCACATGGGCAGGACTGGAAAGAGAGTGCACTATGGGTCCCAACCACAGAACATTTGTGGAGCACCCCTCCCCCCACAGGAAGACCATGCTTTCAGCCCAGGGCAGGATCCTGGAGAGGGAACCTTCCAGCCCACAGTGCCATCATAGAGGAGCTCAGCTATTTTGAGCTCCTGCCTCCTGACAAATGCTGGAAGGAAAGCAGGAGCAGGAGAGAGGGAAAGAAGAGTGAAACCTGCCCCTGACAGCCAGATTATGAATCCTAGATAGCCCCACCTCCACAAGCAGACTTTCTAGCTGGGTGGAGCCACTTCAGCCCCTCCCTGGCAACTTTCCCCAGGAGCTGAGAGCAGACTTTTGACCTCTGCCAAAACAGCTAGCTTACCAGCTTTTGTGCAGCTTGAGGACAGGGTCACCCAACTCAACCCCTCCCAGCCTCACTCCCCCACCCACCTCTGCTGATTTGAAGAATAAGGACTCAGCTAGAAGTTCCAGGGCCCTCCTCATCACCTGGGACATTCAATTGCTTCTTCTAAGGGGATAGAGCTGATCACAGGTCCAACAAACAACATTGCAGCTTGTTCCTTCCAGCAAGTGCCACCTACAGACAGGGAGGTCAATTTGTGCAGCACGTTACAGCATTTGCTGACTCAATCATACAGAGTGTGGTTGATTCTTACCCTCAGGCACCACCTACTGTCTCAGAGATTAAACTGGGCATGCCAACACAATTAACACTGCTAAGAAGACCACAGGACTGGAGAAAAAGAAAATATTTCAAAGACCTCTGTCCTCCTTCATCAAAGAGAACAGGGATTCTGCCCATAGACACAGCTTACCACTGCTACATCCTACAAACAACTAAGAACTGAGAAAACCACCACACTAATGCTATCTATAACCAAGGCATCCAGCCAGAACCTAAATCTCCATCAAAGCACCCATAAACAAAGCCAAAAGTTTTTACCCAACATATGCTACAGACACACCTTTAAGAGTAATGGGGGTGGAAGCCCCATCTAAACAAAAGAAAAACCCAAATAACAAGTGACAGCTGCCCCTGATGAGAAGGAATCAACAAAATAACTCCAGAAGTATGAAAAATCAGAGCAAAAGGACATCCCCAAAAGTGAATACCAACTCTCTAGCAATGGATACCAATTGAAATGACAGATAAAGGATTACAAGTATGGATTGTAAGGAAACTCAGTGAAATCCAAGAGAAAATTGAAAATCAACTCAAAGAAACTGGAAAAAACAATTCAGAAAATAAATTAAAAAGTTACTAAAGAAATCAACATATTAAAAAAAATAGAACCTCTGAAAATGAAAAATTCATTTAAGAAAATACAAAACACAGTGAAAAGTTTTAAGAATAGATTAGACCAGGCAGAAGAAAGAATCTCAGAGCTTGAAGACAACTCTTTCAAATTAACTCAGTCAGTCATAAATAATGAACAGAGAATTAAGATGAATGAACAAAGCCTACAAGAAATATGGGATTATGTAAAATGGCCAAATATAAGAATCATAGGCTTCCCTGAGGGTGCAGAAGAAAACACATAAGGGCTGGAAAACCTATTTGAGGGAATAATTCAGGAAAAATTCCCTGGTCTTGCTGGAGATTTAGAAATCTAGGTATAAGAAGCTCAACAAACACCTGGGAGATTCATTACAAAGAGGCAATCACCAAGACACAGTCATAAGACTGGCCAAAGTCAACACAAAAGAAGTATTCCCATGAGCCATGAGGTGAAAACATCAAGTAATTTACAAAGGAAAACCCATCAGGCTAACTGCAGACTTCTCAACTGAGACTTTACAGGCCAGAAGGAATGGGGCCCCATCTTCAGTCTTCTTAAACAGAACAACTGCCAGCTTGGAACTTTATATCCTGCAAAGCTAAGTTTCATATAAGAAGGAGAAATAAAGACTTTTCCAGACAAGCAAACACTGAGGAAATTTGTCAAGACAAGAAATGCCCTTCAGGAAATACTCAGAACTGCATTATACATGAATCAGCACAATAGACACTCACCAGTATAAAACCACCCAAAAGCTAAAGCTCAGAGCTCATATAAAACAATAGCACAAGAGGCAAAACAAAGCAATAAGGTATACTGAATAGGATGAAGAGAACAGCATCCCACATATCAATTCTATCAATCAATGTGAATGGTCTAAATGCCTTACTCAAGAGACACAGGCTGGTTGTCTCAAGAAAATATATCTAACCCGCAAGGACTCATACCAACTCAAAGTAAAGGGACAGAAAAAAATATTCCATAAAAATGGAAACCAAAAGAAAGTATGTGTAGCCATTCTCATTTCAGATAAAATTGACTTTAAATCAACAATAGTAAAGAAAGACAAAGATGGTCCTTATATAATGGCAAAGGGAGCAATTCAGTAAGAAGACATAATAATCCTAAATATTTATACACATAACACAGAAGCACCTGAATTCATAATGAAACCCTACTAGATCTAAGCAAAGAGATAAACAGCAGCATTGTAATTGCTGGGGATTTCAACACCCCATTGACAGAAAGATACAAATCATCCAAGCAGAAAATAAATAAAGAAACATTGGACTTAAATGGGACTCTAGAACAAATGAGTCTCACAGACATTTACAGAACATTTGACCCAAAAACTACTGAATATACATTCTTTTCATCAGCACATGGGACATTCTCCAAGATTGATCATATCTTAGGTCACAAAACATGTCTCAACAAATTTTTTTAAAATAAAAATCATACCATGTATCTTCTCAGACCACAGTGGAATAAAACTAGAAATCAACTCCAAGAGAAACACTCAATTCCACACAAAGTCATGGAAACTAAACAACCTGCTGCTGAATGATTACTGGGTCAATAATGAAATTAAGATGGAAATCAAAAGATTCCTTGAACTGAACCACAAAAGTGACACAAGCTATCAAAATCTATGGGTTTCAGCAAAAGCAGTCCTAAGTGGAAATGTATAGCCTTAAATGCCTACCTACATCAAAAAGAGAGAAAGATCACAAACTGACAATCTAATGACATGTCTCAAGTAACTAGAAGAGCAAACCAAACCCAGTGCTAGCAGAAGAAAAGAAATAACTAAGGTCAGAGTGGAACTAAATGAAATGGAAAAATATATACAAGTGATCAATGAAACAAAAAGTTAGTTCTGTGAAAATATACACAACATTGATAGACCTCTTGCTAGAGTAAGGAGGAATAGAAGAGAAAGGACCCAAATAAGCTCGATCAGAAGTGAAAAGGAGACATAACAACTGATATCACAGAAATACAAAGTAGCATCTGTGAATACTATGAAAATCCCTACACACATAAACTTGAAAATACAGAGGAAATGGATAAATTCCTTGAAATATACATCTCTCAAGACTCGATCAGGAAGAAATAGAATTCCTGAACAGACCAATAACAAGGAATGAGATTGAAGCAGTAATAAAAAACTTTCAAAAAAATAAAAAGCCTCAGACCAGATGGATTCACAGCCAAATTTTATCAGACCTACAAAGAAGCACTGGCACCCATACTGCAGAAATTATTTCATAACAGTGAGAAGAAGGGAATCCTCCCAACTCATTCTACAAAGCCAGTATCACCTTTATACCAAAGACAGAAAAGGACACAACAAAATAAGAAAATTGCAGACCAATATCCCTCATGAATATAGATGGGAAAATCCTCAATAAAATACTAGCAAAAAGAATTCAACAGTACATGCAAAAAATAATCCACCATGACCAAGTGGGCTTCATTCCAGTGATGTAGGGATAGTTCAACACACATAAATCAATAAATATGATTCACCACATAAATATAAGCAAAAACAAAGACCATATGATCATCTCGATAGATGCAGAAAAAGCATTTGATGAAATTCAGCACCCTTTCATAATAAAAACACTCAATAAACTAGACATAGAAGGAACATATATCAAAATTATAAAAGCCATATATGACAAACCCACAGCCAACATCACACTGAATGGGGAAAAGTTGAAAGCATTCCACTAAGAACTGGAACAAGACAAGGTGCCCACTGTCACCACTTCTATTCAACATAGTTCTGGAAGTCCTACAGAGAAATTGAGCAAGAGAAAGACATAAAGCATATCCAAATTGGGAAAGAGATCAAACTATTGCTTTTGCCTGATGACATGATCTTATATCTAGAAAACCCCAAAGACTCTAACAAGAGACCCCTGGAATTGATAAATAAATTCAGCAAAGTCTCAGGTTACAAAATCCATGTACACAAATCAGTAGCATTCCTATACACCAACAGTCAAGCTGAGAGTCAAATCAAAGACACAATACCATTCACAATAGCCACAAAGAAAATTAAATACTTAGGAATATACTTAACCAAGGAGGTGAAAGATCTCTACAAAGAGAACTATGAAACACTGTGGAAAGAAATTGCAGATGACATAAAGAAATGGGAAAATATACCATGCTCATGGATCAGTAGAATTTACATTGTTAAAATGTCCATATTATCCAAAGTGATTTACAAATTCAGTGCTATCCTCATCAAAATATCAACATAGAAAAAATAATTCTATACTTTGTTTTGAACCAGAAAAGAGTCTGAATAGCCAAAGCAATCTTAAGCAAAAAGAACAAATCTGGAGGCATCACATTACCGAACTTCAAACTATACTACAAGGCTGTAGTAACCAAAACAACATGGTACTGGCACAAAAATAAAAACATAGACCAATGGAACAGAACAGAAAACCCAGACATAAAATCATTTACATACAGCCAACTGATTTTTGACAAAGCAGACAACAATATACACTGGGGAAAAGAAGCTCTATTCCATAAATAATGTTGGGAAAATTGAATTGCCACATACATAAGAATCCATATCTCTCACCACTCACAAAAAATAATCCAAGATGGATAAAAAACTTAAATTTAAAGCATGAAACCATAAGAATTCTAGAAGGAAATGTTGGGAAAACTCTTCTAGATACCGGCCTAGGCAAAGAATTTATGACTAAGACCCCAATGGCAATCACAGCAACAACTAAAATATATAAATGGGACTGGATTAAATTTAAAAACTTCTGCACAGCTAAAGAAATAATCAACAGAGCAAATAGACAACCTACAGAATGGGAGAAAATATTCACAAACTATACATTGATAAAGGGCTAATAACCAGATTCTACAAAGAACTCAAGCAAGTCAGCAAGAAAAAAACAAACAACCCCATTAAAAAGTGGGCAAAAGATATGAACAGATGCTTTTCAAAAGAAAATAGCCAAATAGCCAATGAACATATGAAAGAATGCTCAATATCACTAATCATTCAGGAAATACAAATTAAAACCACAATTAAATATTACTTATCCCAGTTAGAATTGCTTTTATTAAAAAGTCCAAAAACAACAGATGCTGGCATGGATATATAGAGAAAGGAACGCTTATACACTGTTGGTGGAACTGAAAATTAGTACAACCTCTATGGAAAACAATATAGAGATTCCTCAAAGAACTAAAAGTGGACCCACCATACAATCCAGCAATCCCACTACTGGGTATTTACCCAAAGAAAAAGAAGTCATTTTATCCAAAAAGACACCTTTATGTGAATGTTTATTGCAATACAACTCACAATTGCAAAGATGTAAAATCAACTAAAGTGCCCCTCAATTCATGAGTGGATTAACAAAATGTGGTATATGTATACTATGGAATACTACTCAGCCATAAGAAGGATGAATGAAGGCCTTTCCCAACAATTTGGATGGAACCAGAGACCATTATCCTAAGTGAAGTATCTAAAGAATGGAAAAACAAACACCACATGTACTCGCTATTAAATTGGAACTAACCAAGGAGCACACATGTGCACAGAGGGAAGTAAAACTCAGTGGAAATCAAGTGAGGGGTTGGAGAAGGGAATGGGCAAAAACCTACCTAATGGGTACAGTGAATGCTATCTGGGTGATGGGCACACCTATAACCCTAACTCAAGCATAACAAAAGCTATCCAGGTAGCCAAAAACAGTTGTACTCCCATAATATTTTGGAATAATAATTAAAAATACATTTTAAAAAGATTGAGATTTTAAACTCATTTTTATTTATTTTATTTTTTTTTTTGAGACAGAGTCTCACTCTGTTGTCCGGGCTAGAGTGCCGTGGTGTCAGACTAGCTCACAGCAACCTCAAACTCCTGGGCACAAGCGATCCTTCTGCGTCAGCCTCCCGAGTAGCTGGGACTACAGGCATGCGCCACCATGCCTGGCTAATTTTTTCCATTTTTGGTAGAGACGGGGTCTTGCTCTTGCTCAGGCCGATCTTGAACTCCTGAGCTCAAATGATCCTCCTGCCTCGGCCTCCCAGAGTGTTAGGATTACAGGCGTGAGCCACCACGCCTGGCCTTAAACTCATTTTAATAGTATGTCTCACATTAGAATAGATAACCAATAAATGCTTTTTAAAACTTGACTCAGACCCCAGAAAGCAAATACCAGAGCAAAGACTCATTCTTTTCCTATAGCTACATATTTTTCCCTCTATGTAAATCATCAGCTCTCTTCTACTCACCTCACAAGTTAGTTTACTCCTAAATGCTTCAAGACATTGACATAATTCACAAAATTACTGTCAATAAATTTGTATTGAATACCTAATACTAAAGCATTCTCCCAAGCAGTTGGTGGGGCTGGGGGTAGGGGAACAATCAGGTACGTAAGATTTGTTATCCTCTAGAGCTTCCAGTTTATTCGGAGAGATAAGACTAAACCATTGGAGACGGCAGCAAACAATAACCCTCGTTCCAGGGATTAGGGAACCGATGTGGGGATTCTGCAGTGGCTGAATACGCCTATGCCATTTATATGCTCAGGAGCTGGGCAAATACGGACCCACCAAGCCCTCTAGGAGATGGCTGTGCCAAAACTTCATTTGTCACCCGATTACCAGAAGTTCCCATTTGACTAGGGGATCACAGTGGCACTTGGGGTCCCTAGTGTTAATTCAGAGCCCATTTAGTATCTAGTAAATCCCTGCAATGTCTGAAAACTTTCTTTCCCTCAGTGCACAGTAACCCTAGCAAATGGCTAAAGGCACCTCTGGGGTGGACTTGGAGGAATATTTACAGAATATAGTCATATCAGTGTTGCATGTTCTTCTTCAAGGGGGCAGCCTTCCTTCAATCAAGGGACTGGGGGTCTGCGATCTGGCCCAGGCCTGGACATTAGTTAGAAGTTAAACACACTCCGCAGTGCCAGTCAAACTAAGTTCCTGGCTATCAGACCTGGAGTATTTCTGTCATATAGAAGGAGGAGTATTTAATGGGCTGTCTATCTATTTCATGCCTGAGGACAAGTAATCAACTGGGAACCACCGAGGATCCCCCATCATTCTGTTTACCCCTTTGTCCTTGCTGCATATTGCAATGATCACGTCCACCTCTTCTCTGACAGTTAAGAGCTACCTCCTTGGCCACTAACTCCATGGGAATCGGGAGCACCTCTAGTAGCTATAACTCCTCGTGTGTACAAAGTCACAACAATGCTTTTCAAAGATGCTCCCATCACTAATGTATTTCCCAGTTGTAAATGTCTTCTAGGGCTTCCTGGAAGATAGAGTGGGGAAGGGGTTGTACAGTTTGCATATGATAAATCCATTCCAATATTCCCACCTCATCAAGCCTTTGGGATTAGTCTTCTACATTACACCTCAACCTCACTGAATGTAGGCCACTGCTGAGTCCGAATTTCAGTCAGCCAACCAGGTGAACTAATGTTCAGAACCACTTCTGCTATTGGATCATCATCTCCGGTGAGTACATGTATGTAATCAACTTGGTGTGGTCCAGTTTTATATTCTGTCCTCCTTGTTTTAACACTCTTAAAATTCGTTCCTGCATGTTTCCCTCAGACGTATGCTGAGACAAATTAGCAACATCTTGCCTTTATTTTGGAGTATAAGCTTTTGTTTTCAGGTCAGACAGAGGCAACAAGGGATGAGGGCTGTGAGGCTGGAAGAAAATAGGCATCCCTTTGCAGGGCGAGTGCTCTAGGTGAGCTTGTTACTGGATCTTCAAGGAAGGGGAAACTGGCCTCATCATCAGGTAGAGAGGCTGCTTCCTCTAACAAGGGAGACTTAGAGAGACTTGGAAGTTCAAGATTTTCAGTTTCAAGGCCGGGCGTGGTGGCTCACCCCTGTAATCCTAGCACTCTGGGAGGCCAAGGTGGGAGGATCGCTTGAGCTCAGGAGTTTGAGACCAGCTTGAGCAAGAGCAAGACCCCATCTCTACAAAAAGAAAAGAAAATAGAAAAATTAACCAGGTGTGGTGGCACACACCTGTAGTCCCAGTTACTTGGGAAGCTGAGGCAGGAGAATCACTTGAGCCCAGGTGTTTAGGTTGCAGTGAGATGTGATGATGCCACTGCACTCTAGCTCAGGTGACAGAGCAAGACCCTTTCTCCAAAAAACAAAAAAGGAAAAAGAAAAAAGATTCTCAGTTTCAACCAAGTCAAGGCAGAGACTTGGTATGCTTTTGACTTCAAATTATGTTATAATTTGGCAACCTATACAAGTAAATTCCAGGTTTAATTTTAATCAAGATTGGCCCTCTACTTTTAAAGAGATTCTTCTAAAGTCTCTATAGAAGCACTCTAGTTTTCTGAACATTTGAGTTGAAAGCTTAAAGACCTGATTTTGTTGTTGTCTGTTGTAATTTCTCCAGTGCATTTAGAAGCAACCATTGAACACATCACAGTTCTTGTACTTATTACTATTATTGCTATATTAGTCAAGTACAGTAGCTACTTGGTCCCCAAGGCATTGAAGCAGGTGCAATAAGCACTTCATCACAAGCAATCATGGGTGACAATTTATCATATTACCACTGTACACTATGGATTTGCCATTGGCAAAGAGTTCGGTTCAGCATTGTGTTCAAAGCTATGAAAAAAACTAAACCAAGCCCAGACATTTTTGAGGATCTTTTTTCTGAGACTACTTCTATTATCAAGTATTATACCAGTCAATGTCTAATCAGGAAAATAAATAGACCATGGTAGGTATATCAACAGAAAAATAATAATATAGGCAATTGGTTACACATGTTCCAGAAGGCTAATAAAGAAAAAAAAAATTGACCTATCATGGAAATAATAATGGTAGGTCTGAGGGAAAAGAGAAAGAGGTAAGGTTATCAGACCTAAAAGCTAATTTTTTCTTTTTCTTTTCTTTTTTTTTTTAGAGACGGGGTCTTCCTCTTGCTCAAGCTGGCCTTGAACCTCTGGCCTTAAGAAGCCGGAGCTCATGCTGCTGAGGACAGGACATACTTGGATGCTGCTAGATCCTCCGAAGTTCATAAGAGGAACCCCGCAGAGAGCTGGGACTCAGGCCTCAGAAGAGGGGCACTGCCCCTCTGCTGGTAGCACCTTGAAGGGTCTCACTGAGGCTGGGTCCCGGAGCAGGGAAAGAAGCTAAAGGAGAGAACTAGTTACTGCCTCCAGGGTGAAACGTATTCGGTGCACATTGCCGACAGGTACAGCAGTAAGGAAACAGAAGTGCCTTCTTGCTCCCGCTTTCCACCTGCTTCCGGAGTCCATCACCGCAGAACCTAACGGGAAGCCAGACGACGGAGGAAAAGGCTGTTTGCAGATTCCCAGCACTGGCATCACTGAGCGGAAACCACAGGGGAGACTCAGAAATAAAAGGCAATGGCCTAATAAATAACCAGTGCAAATATATCTTACTAAAACTGACACAAGAAAAATAGAACATGTGTACCTTCTGACCAACAAATAAATTTAAGCAAAAGTCAACAATCTTCCTCCAAAGCCATGTACAAACCCAGATGACTTCACCAACAGGTTCTAACAATTATTCAAAGAAAAAAAATCATTCCAATTATACATAAACTCAACTCACAACAAAGGCTAACATAACCTTTATATCAAACTCAGCGAGGCTAGTACAAAAGAAAAATTAAATTCCTATCTCACTCATGAAGATAGATGCAAAAATCCTAAACAAAATACTCGCAAAATGAATCCGGCAATATTTAAAAAAGGATAATAAATCTTACCAAATTGGACTTGTTCCAAGAATGCAAAGTTGATTAAATGTTAGAAAATCAATTAGTGTAATTCAACACACTAACATATGAAAGAAAACATCATTTGAATATCTCAATAGATGAAGAAAAAATACTTGATAAAATTTAATATCCACTTGCAATTGTTTAAAAAATACTTTGAGTGCCAAGAAGTAGAAGTAATTTGTTTAGTATGATAAAGTTTACATATTTAAAAAATTATAGAGAATATAATGTAGTACTTAAGGGTGAAACTTTGGGAGCTTTCCCTTTGAGGTATGGAACAAATAAAAGATTCTTCCGCCACCATTTCTTTTCAACACTGTACTGGAGGTGCTAGTCCATGTAGTAAAACAAAACACAGAAATAAAAGGGATATTGAATGGAAAAGAAAAAATAATACTGTCATTATACACAGATAATAGAAAATCTTGAAGAATCTACAGATGAATTATCAGAATTAATAGGAAAAATTTCTAGATTAACAAATAAATATAAATTGTAAGTACAACTCTGGGATAAAACAGAGTGCTTTATATTGAAATGGCACTCCCAGAGATAACATTTATAAATTTTTTAAAAAAACAACAGGAAGGTTGTATTTGAAGGTACAGGAGGGAAACAAAAAAGCAGTTGGATACCAGTGAGGAGTCAAACATCAGAAGAAGGAAACTGCCTTGAGTATGTTTTTGCCTAAAGACACTCTGTGGTCCACATGGCATGAGACAGCTAGAAACCAAACAGAAAGCTTCTGGCTGTGGACTTGGGTAGTCAAAAAATAAGCTCCCCAAGCAGCTCCATAATACAGGAGGAGGATCATGGAAAAGAGTAAAATATGAGGAGAACCCCCCAAACTATATATAATTCCCCCCAAACCTTTCATCAACCCCTGAATTGTGCATATAGGGGAGAGATTCTAAGGAGACCAGTGGGAAACAGTAGCCATAGGATGAAAGAACTGAGCAAGGATTTCAACTCTTGCCTATCCCCAAGGAGACCAGTTTGAGCCCAGCCAAGTTAACTACTTGCTAAAACAAAAATAAACACTCTTCAAAGGAAGATAATAGAATCCAGAGTCCCTACAACTTATCAACAATGTCTAGTGTAAAAATTAGTATAACAATGTCTAATCAAAAATGATTAAACATGGAGAGAACAGAAAAATGTGGCCTAGAGTAAAAAAAAAAAAAAATGGGCCAAGCACAGTGGCTCAAGGCCAGGTGTGTTGGCTCACACCTGTAATCCCAGCACTTTGGGAGGCCAAGATGGGAGGATCACTTGAGACCAGGAGTTTGAGACCAGCCTGAGCAACATTGCCTGAGACCCCATCTCTACCAAAAATACAATACTTAGCCAGGCATGGTGGCACATGCCTGTAGTCCCAGCTACTTGGAAAGCTGAGGCAGGAGGATTGCTTGAGCAGAGGAGTTTGAGGCTGCAGTGAGGTATGATGATGCCACTGAACTCCAGCCTGGGCAACAGAGCAAGACCCTGTCTCAAAAACAAGAAAAAGAAAGAAAGGAAGGAAGGAAGGAAGGAAGGAAGGAAGGAAGGAAGGAAAGAAGGAAGGAAGGAAGGAAAGAAGGAGGGAGGGAGGGAGGGAGGGAGGGAAGGAAGGAAGGAAAAGAAAAAAACAGAAAAAAATATTGTCTAAAGAAACCAACCCCTAGATGACCCAGATGTAAGCATTAGCAGACAAGAAGTCATTATAAATATGTTCAAGTACTTTAAGAAACTAATGGCATAATAAGTAAATAGATAGGAATTTCTGCAGGAAAAAAATGGAAACTATAGAAAAGAACCAAATGGGTATTTTAGAATTGAAATTTACAATATCTGAAATGAAAAAAATGGCTAGATAGCCTTAATGGCATATTGGAGACAGAAAAAGAGAGGGTCAGTAAGCTTGTTGATAACTTACTAGTAAGTATTCAGTTTAAACCTAAAAAGAAAAAAAAAACGAAAAGGCTTTTAAGAAAGGACCAGAATCTCAATGACCTGCAAGACAATATTGGACAATCTAACATACGTATAATTAGAGTCCCAGAAGGCCAGAACTCTAAAGGATGGGGAGGAATAAATATTTAAAGAACTATGGTCAAGTGTTTTCAAAATTTATATGAAAAACATTAACCTATAGCTCTAATGAGTTTGACAAATCCTAGGAATGTTAATTACAATGAAGAACACATGGAGACAAATAATAGTAGAACTGTTAAAAACTGATGATAAATAGACAATCTTGGAAGCAGTCAGAGGGAAAGGATATATTGCATATGGAGAGCCAACAATAGAAGTTACGGCTGACTGTCTCATGAAAAATGATGAAACCCAGAGACAACTGAAAGATATCTGTAAAGGGCCAAAAGAGGAAAACAAAAAAAAAAAAGCTATCATCACAGAATTTTGTATCAAATGAAAATATTTTTTTAAAAATGATGGTGAAATGATGATTTAGATCAAAGAAAACCTCCATATATACGAACATGTGATGTGTGACAGAGGCATCAGTACAGATTAATGAGCAATGAATGGACTTTCAATAAATGATGAGATAACTACAGACCCATTTGGAAAAACATTAATTGGATCCCTAACTCACACCACACACAAAAACCAATTCAGGGTGGATTAAAGACCTAAGTATGAAAATCAAAACAATAAACATTTTCAAACAAGATACAGGACCATAAGTCCCAAACTATTCATTGAGGTGCCCCGGGACTCTGCATTGAACTCACAGTGATCCCATGGGATATTTTAAATTTTGAAGAAAACACAAGGACGCCTAATACTTTCCAGACACTGCATAAATGACTGGCTCTAGTCTAGACAGTTTCAACATCAAATCAAGCCACAGTGTCCTAAATGGCATCATATCTTTGCAAACCTGGATTTTTAGCAGTTGCTATAATAAAAAGCAAATAGCCAGCAAAAATCAATATGGAACAGGAAGTGAGAATGGTAATATCCAATCTTATTCCAAGGTTTGAGAAGTTGGACAGTGCCCAACAAATGCACACATCTCTTAGTAAGTAATTGCAATTATTTAATGATAAAAAGTACATTATTTTTCTTTTAATATATGTATATTATTTTTTCAAATGTATACTAAGTTGTTAGAATATAAATGCTAATGAAGTTGTTTGGAACTAGCTACCTTATAAATGGAAGTGTTGGGTTATTTCTTTTGGCCTAGGCATTCCATGACAAAATAACTGAGACACAAGGACACCATGAACTGAGAAAGTTAAGAATTTGTGATCTAGGAGAATATATATCTGACATCAGAGTAGGAGGGAATTTCTTAAACAGGAGACATAAAGCACAATTCATAAAAAAAAAAAACATAAATTCAAATTCCTTAAAATTAAGAACTTCTATTCATTAAATTACATCATAAATATACCGAAAAGGCAAGTCACAGAATAGGGAAAAATATAAATCATGAATAAAACTGAAAAATATCTCTCTCTAGAGTATATAAAAATTCCTACAAATCAGTAATATAAAGACAACCTTATTGAAAAATAGGCAAAAGTCTCAGACACATCACAGAATAGGAAATCCATATGGTAAATAAACTTATGGAAAGTGCTTATTCTCATCAGAGAAATATATATTATTATTCTCATCAAAAAATATATAAAGTAAAACTACAGTGAGAATATAACACTATAAAATTTCTAGAAGAAAAGATAAGAAAAAATCTTCATGATTTTGAGTAAACAAAAAATTTTTAGATAGGGCACAAAAAGCTCAAGCCATTAAAAAATTGATAAATTGGACTTCATCAAAATTTTAAAATTCCTTTCAAAAGACAGTCTTAAGAAAATGAAAATACAAGCTGTGGACTGGAAGAAAGTATTTGCAAAACATGCACCTGATAGAGAACTTGTATCCAGAATATACAAAGAACTCTTAACAATTGCATTATAATTAAACAATCCAATTTTAAAAATGTGTAAAAGACTTAGACAGACACTTCACCAAGGAAGACGCACAAATGGCCAATAAGTATAGGAAAAGACGATCAACATCATTAGCCACCATTCTATATTATTTAAAAGTAGGTTAAAATATGAGCTATCTCTGCACATATGCACACACACAAGAGTAGCTAAAATTAAAAAGACTGAATATGTCAAGTGTTGGCAAGGAGGCGAGGCAACCAGGACTCATAGACTGTTGGTACATAAAGTGTAAAATGATAAAACCACTTTGGAAAACTGTTGGTAGTTTCTTATTAAGTTAAAATTATACCTACCCTGTGACCCAGTGCCACACCTACACATTTATTCAAGAGAAATAAAAACATATATCCACAAAAAGACTCCTACTAAGTATGTCTCAGAAGCTTTATTCATAACTGCCAAAGACTGGAAACATTCCAAATGCTCATCAACAAGAGAATGGATAAACTGTGATTTGTGTGCACAATGGAATACTACTCGGCAATAAAAAAGCAACGCATGACCATGCAGCAACATGGATGAATCTCAGCAATATTCTGCTGAGTCAACGAAGCCAGACACAAAGGAGTGTATTCGAGTGATTGCACTGGAAAATGTGAAACCATGGCCACAGAAAGGAGATCAGCGACGGGGCTGGGGACTGCCCTCAGAGGGGCGCGAGGGGATTTGGGGGGTGATGGAAATGCTCCATGTCCCGACTGGTGGTAACGGCTGCAGGACGGCATACAGTTGTCAAAACTCATCCGAGTGTACATTTCAAACGGTAGAATATTGAATTGTTTGTAAATTATGGCTCAATAATGTTAAATGTTTAAAATATTTAATTAAGGATTGAATTATAAAATTTTCAATTAAGTAAAAAAAAAACACAAAGAGCTATCTTTAAACACTCACCAGATCGGCAAAATTTTAGACGTTTATCGATATCAAGTGTTGGCAAGGATGCAGAGCCCAGGACCTGCCGCGGGTCGGGTTCCCAGGAAGCAAACACTGAGCCGGGGTTTAGCGTAGGAGATGTTTATTCGAGATCAACTCGTATGAAAGGAGGGGTGAAGCAGGAGGAAGTGGCAGAGGAGCCGTGACGGTGGCTCTGGAGCCAAGACTGCACACAGAAGTCCAGAATGGCCAAGCCTTGTACCCCCACCCCACACAGCCAACAGGTCTGGGCTGTACCCGGAAGGGCATGGCCCAAGACAAGGGTGGCTTTGCAGTGAGGTGACCCCGAGGAGCTGAGCTGGGCAGCAAGTCTTCTTGGAAGGGGCCTGTGTGTGGCAGACCATCATGCCCACCGCAGGGCCGTGCACGTGCTATCGATGGTGCTGCACGTGACACAATCTGTGCGGACACCAGTTTGGCAGGGCAGATGCGCATGCCCCGTGATCTGCTCCCACGTGTGCATCCCAGAGAGACGCCTGCCTGTGTACCCTGAGATAAATGCTCGTCACGGCTCTGTCCGTAAGAGCCCAAACTGGAAAGAACTCAAAAAACGTTCACCAGTGATAGAATACATACATAAAGCATGATACATTCATATTGTGGAATAATCAATAAAGTATCATCGATCAATAAAATTACATCTACATATAAAATGTATAAAACATTCTATAGCAATAAAAAGGAACAAACTACAGCAGCAAGCAAAAACATAGACGAATCTCATCCATATAATATTGAGCAATAAAGAAAGCACAAAGGCGGACATGCAGGGAGATTTCACCCATATAAAGATGTAAAATGGGCAAAACTAAACCACATGGTTTGGGAACGAATGTACACATTATAAATCTGTAAGGAAAAGCAAGGAAGTGACTTGCACAGGAGTGAGGAGAGGGTTACGCTGCAGGGGGGGCGTTCTGGCTCCCGTAGCGGCCCCGGGGAAAGCTGCCAGGGTTTTAGCCATCCATGGGTGTTCACTTTGTCACCTTACGGTTGTGAATCAAGCTGTACGTGGAGGTTGGGGGTACTTTTCTTTGTGTGTGTTTTATTTCACAACACAAAGACGGGCAAATGTCACGTACACAACGGTTAAAGGAACTGGGTGAGGTTTGCCTGAAAAATGGAGAAGGGGGGGTCGGATTTACCATGTGTTTCTCCATGGAGCACATCTCGGACCTTTGAGAGAGAGAATTTTCTAATAACGCAAACACCTGCAATGGCCACCAGGCCCAGCAGCCTGGCCTGGGCCCATGCCATCTGGGCTGAGGCTAGGCGCAGTGTCCTCAACCTCTCTTCCGGCTCCCAGGCCCCAGGTACAAAGAACTAAGCGTGGAAGGGGCCAGGAAGCCATTCCACATACCAGAACAAAGAATGAAGAGGGACATGTTTATTTTTTAAATAAATGTCAATTAATGGATCCTCGCTGTGTGAGCGCCACTCACCCAGCCATTCCTGCCTGGAACTCCTGTCGCCTCACACGGGCAGCGTGTGGCTTCCAGCGGAACGTGCCCTGCTATGGCCCTAGCGCTGCCACTGATGATGCCAACGGGGACTGGCATGGTCCACAGACACGACCTCTTTTTCTAGTTTTCTCGTGTGCTCGCGCTTTATCAGGGAGCGCTCGCAGGAAGGCAGGAGCGAGGGCAAGGGCGAGGGAGGTAGGGAGGAGGAACACAGAGAAGGGAAGCCCGTTAGGGGGCTGCCGCCGCCTATGGAGAACCGATCGCTCGGTGTCACAGGACGCCTTCTGAGAGGCCAAATGAAGCTACCCCGTCTTCAAGGGGTCCATCTGGGGGAGAAACAGAGAATGGTGTATCCATGGCTGCCATCGCCTGTTGGGCCAGGTGTCCGCCTCCCTCCACCACCCCCGCCCGCCAGGGCAGTAACTCCCTTGAGCTGCAAGGATGCTCGTGCACGAATGAGCGCCACGTGGGAGCGGCAGCAATTGACAGCGACGAGGAAACTCCACGCTAGGAGGCAAAAGACAGGAAGAGTGCAGCGCAAGGGAGGCGTACGAGGTTCTGCTGCACCCATGAGCCCTGTGACGAGAAGAAGCTGCTGCCACAGGCTCCTCGGGCAGCAGCCACAACGCCCAGCTCCAGGTCCCCAAGATCGGCGCAGGCAGTTCCCAGGGCCCCTCTGGCCAGGCAGCAAGGCACGCGGCAACCTGGGAGTCCGTCTGGACTTCCTCTTCCCCCTTGCAGGCTCCACACCCTCTAGCTTCTACATCTCATTTAAACAACTGAGCCCTATTTATGCCTTCAACCCACACTGCCGCAGTCAGCATGACTCGGAAGATTAACCCACCCGCAGTTGCCGTCAGCGCTGAGGGAGGGTCTTGCAGGAGCTGAGCAGGGTGGGGATACAGCTGATCTGGTCAGGTGATCTGGTCCCTCTTCCGGACAAAAAGGAGCAGCCCACTGTCTCCCACAGCCGCCCCCACCATGTCCTTGTCCTCTCCCTTGCTTGTAAATATAACCTTCCCCACGGCCCCTCTATAATAAGTAACAAAATATTAGCATCTCCTGTGGGTCAGACACAGAACTAGAAGCTTCTCAGACTTCTTGCATCCTTTATTCATCCCAACACCGTTCTACTGAAGAGCAAACCACGCTCAGACTGTGCAAGTGACCTGAACAAGGTCACGCTGGTAAAGAGGGGGGAGAATTCAAACCGCCTTGTTTCCTCGACGCTTTACTCTGTACGTAATTCCCCTCCAGCCTCACTTTCACACCAAGCCCTTCCTCCGTGGAGAAACCGACTTCCCGTCTCCTCGGGCAAAGGCCCCCCGACCTTCCAGGTCTAAGAACCGTCTCCCCTGTTCACTGTCATCACCGTCCCGGAGTCTCTCAATGAAACCATGAGATTTTCTCCATCCTCCCCCATAACAAATATTTGGTGAAAAATGTTAATTCACACCATCTATCCCTCCTCCCTTTTCTGCTTCATTTTTGTGAAACCCTTGTTGGTGGCAGAGTGAGAGGCTCGATCTGTCCTTACTTGTGTATTTGATTGGGGAATTTGGTGGCAGCAGGTGTTCAGTGGCCTTACTGGTTAGAATGGGTGAAACCTAGTCAGGGGGAAACTATTTGCAAGAGGACGCAATGTGCATGAGTTTACAGCTCCGAGGGACCAGCTCCGTGCGCAAGGACAAGACACGGGTCAGCCGTACACGCTCTGGGCGTTGCCCGCCAGGCTCTTGGGCTGGGACCCTAATCCCACTGGAGCCCCCGGGAGCGCTCCACTCCCCAGATCCCCTGCCAAAGCACAAGTTCATAGTCACCGAGATTGCCACAACGCCGGGCAGGCCCTGAATCACGCGTGTGACTCACTTGTCAGCCTATTTCTCTGCAGAAAGCTCTTAGCAGTTAATTTCTGGCTAATTTATTATCCTTCAGCTTAGCCCTACAGCACCATTAGCTAGGAGCCTGCCACGACTGAGTGAAATATTGTCTAATTTATTATCTTATTACTCCTCTGGAACAGGATCAATTAATTACCCATTAAAGTATTTCAACTGCGGAGATTTATTAGGGGCCCTCCGCATTTTAACAGATGATTAGTTATACATGTTTGTTTGCTTGAAGAGCAGAGACTCGCAGAACAGAGGCGACGCAGGGCAGGAGCGGAGGAGAGAGGGAGACATTGCGGCGAGGCAGCTAATGGATCTCCTCTGACTCCGTGAAAATGGAGCAGTCAATGACAAGAATTATCGACTCATTCACTTGCGGTTTTGAGATAACCATATGTACAGGGGAAGGGGAGGAGGGGGAGAGAAACCCTCACTCAACTGCTTTTTCCATTCAATAAATTCGCTTCAGAATATATTGGATTGGGGTTTGATGGCTATTTCGTGTTTTGCAGAGTGCTGACACTGGTATGATTCAGTAATTATTGTTTCTTTTAAGTTATTGCTGTAATTTTGCTCTCTAAGATCCCAATCAATTTCTGCCTCTCAAGGGCACGCTTGAAAAGCGATATTTGAAAACAGCCCTCTGATAGATTGTGCTGCTAGACAGTGGCTGAGACAAATAGCCTAATCTGGCACAAATTAGCTTGGCTTCCACAGATAGTTTTATACAGCGATGTAAATTATATTGTCAGGCCGAGTCACTTTCCTGCTTAGAGTGCAGCTAACAAGGACCCATGGAGACATTATTGGTGCTGCCGTGAGCTCCCAGGGCTGCGGCAAAGCCATTTGCACGGTGGGGAGAGAGAGAGAGAGAGAGAGAGAGACTTGGGGTAAAGAGCAAGGTGGCCAGCAGAAGTGGGCTAGGACAAGAAGGCGTGGACTGGGCTCCCAGTTGTCTCGGTCGGACTGAACTAAGCCATGGGAAGGGGAGGCTGCCGAGCAGGCAACGCGCTGGGCTGCCCCACTCCGTGGGGGAGACGGCAGGAGCAGGCTCCGCCGGGAGGGCTGGAAGCAGGGGAGGCAGGGCTCTGTCCAGAAGCTGCAGACCAGAGAAATGGCCTGTGCTGGCCTGGGGTGGCAGGAAGGAGATGTGCTGAGTACCCTTGGGAGGGCCGGCGGGGTGTGCTGACCCACATGGGTGGGAGCCCATGGGGGCCATCCTCAGCCTCCTGTGGGAGGAGGGAGTGGGCTCCGTGGGGAAAGAAGCTGACCTTAGAGGTGTGCTTCCCCACCCATGTGTAACACAAGCACCCCTGTCTGGCTTTCAGGGTCCCCAGGATCTGGCCCCATCATTTGGCCCCATGCGCCTCCCTGCCTGCCTTTGTCCCAGGCAGCTGCCTCCTCCTCCTCCTCTTTGTCCCTTCTAGCACACTCTGTCTTCTGGCCCTGAGGAGATCTCAGCGATCTTCCATCAACCAGCCCTCTCTCCAGGCCCAGCCTCAGCCCCTGCTCCGGGGCCTTGTTGCCACGGGTGTCTCCTAGTCACACTCCAGGTCCCCAGAGGCCTGCGCTGAGCACCCGCTGAGCTGGCAGCCCCAGCCCCTGGGCAGAAACCGCTGCTCACCTCCCAGGGACCACAGAGCCCACTCCAGGGACCCATCTGGGTGGCTTCATGAAACAGTGGGAGGAAGAGTCAGCAGCAGGTGGAAACAAGATACCCGAGGTGCCACGGGCAGGCAGACAGCGGGGAGCGGAGCGACACCGGTCACCCGTCACGCAGGCCGCAGCTGGGTGTCACAGGGAAGTGCTGTTTCTCACTGCCCTGCGCCCTGGGACCTAAAGGCTTTCTGGCTTTGGTTTTTGGTCTGCGCCAGTGCGGTCCTCCGTCCGCCCGTGCTAAGCCTGCCCTGAAGCTACAGTCTGTGGTCACAAGCCCATCTTTATTGAATGACCGAATGAATATACATTTCTCCTCCACAGCAGTGGGGACACTAACAGAAAGATGTCTACGGAACACAGTTTCTCCACAAACACCCCGCCTCCTCCTTGTCTGATAATGTCCCAAGAACCTCTGCTGCTTTCAAAACCGATTTCGTTGTGCGTTTAATTCCATCTCACCTGCCCCTTGCAGTTACCATCTGATATTCCTGAAACCCTCCCAGCCACGTGCGTCCCTGCTGAGGCCTCACCCACTTCCAGCAGCTCCGGCGGGGAGGCTGGTGTGACTGCCACTGCTCGGCTCATTCGGAAATGAGAGTCGCCCGCCGTGATGACAGAAACACAGCATAAGCGAGAGCCATGTCGGCTCTTCATCCCATCTGATAAAAATATCATCGTCAGGCGGAAGGGCACTTTTATTTATTTAACCCTTCCATTTGACAGATGATACTCACCAGATGCTTTACGCAACTTGTGCTTTCTAAATTAATTAGGTAATGCTGTCGAAATAAACCCAAAAATGTATGACAATTCAAACACAATAGAAGTTTATCTGTCACTTAAACTAATTACGAAATGGCATCCCTAATGAGTGGGGTGGCTTGCTTCCCAGGGGTGGTGGAGGGGCCCAGTGTCCTTAAGTGTGTGGCTCTACCGCCTTCCGCACGTGGCTTCCCAGCTTGCCGTGCTTGGCCGCATCTGGTCTAAAGAGGGGAGAGCATGGAGGTCTGTTTAGAGGAGGTTTGTGTGGTTTTTTGTTTTCATGGGCCAGGCCTGCAGGTGTACTGCATCTCTTCTGCTCACAGTGGATTGATGACATTTGCAGATTTGCACCAAATACAACTCCGTGGCACTAGCTGGGCAGCTCCCAGAAACTACAAAGGAGAGGCAAGAATCTTAGGTGGACACCTGGACATCACACAAGATAAGCAAATTATCCCCATTTTACAGATGAGAAAACAGAAGTATAATGTCCAAGGTCACATAGCTAATAAATGCAGAGCTAGAATCTAAACCCAGGTCTGTCTTATACCAAAGACTATGCTTATTCCACGCCACCAAATTAAACCATACAGGAAAACAAAATCGAATCAAGAACATAAATTTCAGTGTAAATAGCATCCGTCATTTTCTCCAAGTCTCCAGTTGGAGAACTGATTTTAGAACACCTACTTCTAAGTGATTTTAAAGTCTTATATGTGGACCCCTGAGCCAAACTAACCCTGGAACTCAGGAAGCAGAGATATATTTATCTCCTTTAAAAGCAACAGCAAAGATTACTAACCAGTTTCACAAATGATAAAACTGAGATGCTCAGAGAGGTTAAATGAATTGCTAAAAGTCACACAGCTAAGCGAGCTGCAGGAAGGACCAGAATCTAGTCTTCTCGCTTGAAGTCAAAGGCATAGTCCTCAGTCCTCCAAACCTCCCACCTCACTGGGACCTTTCACGCCACAGCTAGAAATAAAATTAGAGACCATCATACTCCCCAGGCTGAAAATCTCCTTAGCGTACTTGTACCTATTACCCAAATCTAGAAAGATCAGTGTTTCTGAGGATCCTACTATCTCTTTCCTGACATGGCCCCAAAGTGACAAGACTGAAGGCTGCACCAGTGCAGAGGTCCAGGGGAGCCTCCACCAATTCATGGGGGAGAAGTACAAAGTCCCTTGAAGGCTAGGACCATATCCTATTTTATTATATCCTCAAAGCCTATTAGAGTACCTGAAATCTAATGGCTGTGCAATAAGTGTCTATTGGTTGGATACACGTGTGAATGAGTAAATGGATACATTCTCCAATTCTGCACCGAGAACTAGTAACCAAGATAACATTCAAACAGAGAGGGACAAGGAAAAATAAGTCTCTTCTATTTCTCCATTGGCCTTTTCTATGACCCATTGCATTATTATGTTTGTGTTTTCTCTGTTGATTATAACATACATTCTTAACTCTTCACAATTTGCTTAGAATTAATATTGTACTTTTTATGCAAAATGTAAAAATGTTGCAACTATGTAGGCCCATTTACCACGTCTGCTATCCTTTGTGCCATGGCTGTCATGTATAAACAACAGGAGACAATGTTATCATTTATGGTTTAAATGTGGCACAGGCATTTTAAAGAAATTGTGAAAGAAAAAATCATGTTTTATATCTACTTGCCCTAGATATTTACCATTTTTGATGCTCTTCATTCCTTCTCAAAAGATCCACTTTTCCATCTGATACCGTTTCCTTTGAGCCTAAAGAACTTTCTTTAGTATTTGTTGTAGTGTGGGTCTCCTGAACTCAAGTAGTTTTGGCCGGGTGCGGTGGCTCACACCTGTAATCTTAGCACTCTGGGAGGCCGAGGTGGGAGGATCGCTGTCAAGGTCAGGAGTTCGAAATCAAGTAGTTTTGTTAATCCAAAAATGTTTCTATTTTACCTTCATTCTTGAATAATATTTTTCACTGGATATAAATTTTGGGTGGGCAAGTCTTTTTGTTTTCTTTTTATATAATAACTTTAAAGGTGAGCTTCCATTAATTTCTGGACTTCGTTGAATCATTGTCTTCCTGTCTGTAATGTGTCCTTTCTCTCAAGATTTTCTCTTCACCTTTTGGTTATTCGGTAGTTTGACTACGATGTGCCAAGGCATGATTTCCTTCACATTTATCCTTCTTAGGGTTTGCTAAGATTCTTGAACATGTAAATTTATGTCTTCCAGCAACTTGGGGAAATCAGTGAAGACTAATCCCTACTTGGTCATTATTTTTCATTTTTTATATTTTTTTATTTCATTTTTTATATTTTTCAGTATACTTCTGCTCACTTTTTCATCATTTTTTCCTGCTTCATTCTCTTTCCTCTTTTGGAATGTTAATTAAACATATGTTAGACATTTTAATTTTGTCTCACAGGTGTCTGAGATTCTATTGATTTGTTTGTTTCTTTCTATTCTTAGGGTTGGACACTTTTTATTGACCTGTCTTCAAGTTCACCAGCTCTTTCTCTGTCATCTCCATTCTGCTTTTGGTCCATTCAGTGAATGAATTTTTACTTCAGATATTCTATTTGTCAGTTCTATTTGGTCTTTTTTATAGTTTCTCTACTAAGCTTTTATATTTTTTTCATTTATTTCAATCATATTTGCTCTTATGTTGATGAGTATACATAATTACTACTTTGAAATCCTTAGCTACTAATTCCAACATTTGGAGCAAGTAGGGGTCAACCTTCTCTGATTATGTTTTCTCTTGAAAATAGTTCACAATTTTTTCATCTTTCTGTGTTGAGTATTTTGGGATTATATTCTGGACGTTGTGAATGTCGTGTTGTGGTTATTCTAAATTCTGCTATATTCTGCTGAAGAGTGTTGAGTTGTTGTTGCTCTCGTTGTTGCTATAGTAGGTAATTAAGTTGGTTGGACTCAAATTGCAAACTTTGTCTCTTGGTGGCAGCTCAAATCTCAGTTCAATTCTTCTATCTTTAGCTGAGCTGCTTGGATTCTGCCCCACACATGCTTGATTCAGGGATCAACCAGAGATTTGGGTAGAGTTTATATTTAGCAGCTGTGGTTGTCCAAAACTCTGTCATCTGGTTCTTCAGGCCAGAAAGACTGCAGGTTTTCTGTGGGAGTTTTAATTGCGCCTGTGGTGCTGACTGCAGCTAAAATCCATAAGTGGGAAACTTACCCCATTCCATTCCCTTCTTCCTACCCCCATAGAATCTGCCCGCTTTTGTTCACTCTCCAGACCTTCAGGTGGTAGCTGGTCTTTTTAAAATTTTGTCTAGAGTTTATACTATTGTCTGTGTAAAGACCGTTGGTGCAATAAGAGGCTTCTTGGCCATACCAGAAATAGAACATTTTAAGGGTGGGAAAAAGGCAGCTGTTTCAACAAGACCACATCTTATAATCCTTTGTCCTAATGCCTATCACAAAACTTTCCAACACTTTCAAAGATGTGAGACATGTGTTTGTGGGGGGGATGTGAAAGGACAGAATCCAACTGTAAATTCAGACATTACTGGATTTGTGAACAAGCATCATTACAACAGTTTTAACATGTCCACAAGCATTTATTGAGTGTCCACTCATGTGCCCACCAGGAAATTTCCGACCAGGGTTCTTAAGGGATAGTACATGTCAAAGCTCTTCCAACTCTGGTTAATCTGAATACATAGACTGTCCTGTACCACCCAAGGCATAATTAATAACAATAGCTACGATTTTGAATGCCAGACGTGTGCCATGCGCTGACCCTAATCATCTGTGTTTCGCATGAGCAGTGTTATGAAGTCAGACAGGCCTGGGTTTGAATCTTAACTTTGAAACCAGCTAAAGGACCACATTATAAGGCAAATTATTTAATGTCTGTGAGCCTCAGTTAACTTACCTATAAACTGAGCATTCGGAGTTGCCGTAATGATAACAAATAACAGGAATGACAGAAATAACCTAACAGAGAACCTCACTCATGATGGCTACTATTATTTTTACAGATGACAAAAACTCAAGATTAGAAAGTTTAAATAACTTGCTCATGATCAGGAAGTTATTTTGCCAACCAAAAAGTGGCAAAACTGGGCTTCGACCCCATGTCTACACACTTTCTTTACAACTGGCTGCATTATCTTCATAATTACCACCAACTCTTGAGCACCTATTATGTTCAATAACTCTGTACTAGGTGTTTTACATACTTGGAGATAACCCTGAAACTAACCAAAAAATTAAAAATGCAAGACCCTCAGAGCAGGCAAATTTTCCCTTCTTGGAATCATCAGAATTGTAGGTCTCTAAGATAGTTCTTACTATCGCAGAGTTAAGGTCTTTCCTTGGGGGAAGCACTGTCCTTGATGGGGGTGCTGTGTACCCCAAAATGCTAGAAAAAGACACAGTGGCTGTTTTCCTGGAGAAGCAGAGCTCTGTAACTGGCCACCTGGTATCCCCTTTATTCAAGAACGCATTTAGGTGCTAAGATGGAGTGGGAGAGAGAACAAAGTTTGGACAGAGGAATATTTAAGGCCCTCTCCAACCAATGACAGAGACAGTAGCCCTCTGTTCATTTCCGTGCATAGAAGAAAATCAAGCTGAGCATTATTCACATATTTTAAATCTTGCCTTTCAATCAAGTCCAGAGTTATAATAAAACCTCCTTTGTCAACCCTGCCATTAGTGGGTTCCAGACTCTTGAGGAGTCTATACAGACCTTCCACACCCGTATGGCTATTTAAAGTGATCATTGAGTTCACTTAAGAGGAATCACCTCATCTGTTGGCCAGATTTCACTTCTCTTCTATATAGTATAACATATTTTATTGTTTCTGTTAATTATCTTATAATTGTTGACTTACATATTGGTATAAAATCCTAGTAACATAGTCAGACCTACTAGTATATCTATTTGTGTATTCATTTGTTCAACAAATAACTATTAAATGCCTGCTGGTGTCAGACACAGAAGCGAAAGACATGCATAGTTGTGTTTCATGTTCCCATCACAGCCTGACACAGCAGACACCGGGCCTGGATCTGAGCTCAAGAAACCGGGACTCAAGCTCTGGCTTCCTTATTTACTAAATGAAAGACTTTGGTTAAGTCACTTAACTTCACTGAGCCTCAATTTGTACACCTGTAAAATAGGAATGATTTTTCTGACATCTCTGACACAGTCTTAAGAGGATCAAATAAAATTATATAAGTAAAAGCATACAAATTATAAAATAGTATATCAATGTGAGCTATTGCTATAATTATTACATATCATTTGTGTTTATTACTAATTGTTTCTTTCACTACACATTCTTAATAACTTTTATGAACAGAAGCAACTATTACACTATGCTGCTATTACACTATGTCAGCAGTACATCACTATATAAAGACTTGGCAAAAAGGGTAAAGAAATTATTTGAAGATAGCATGTTTCGCCCAAATATTTGAATGTGTTTTATTCATCAAACAAAAAAGGCGGCCTGTCCTTCTTGAAGCTTATGGTATAGTCACAAATATACCTCCTAGCCATTTTATTATTGGTTTGATCACACTGATCAGCATTAGGCAAGATGAGTTGCAAAGTGCCGTGGGAGCAGAGAATAAGGAGAGGGCCCCAGCAGAAAGGAAGAAGCCTTCAGTGGGAAAATCATCCTAAACCAAGCTCTGAAAGAAAAACAGAACTTAGCCAAGCAAGGGAAGGAAGCGATAGGAGGCTCCAACAGAAAGACCAGTACATTTGACAGACTAGAATTAACAGGTAGCAGAGCTGATTTTAGGACCTGCAATAAATCTCCAATCGATTCTATCGATTGGAGAGAATCGAGGTCTGAGAGGCAGGAGCCTGGTGAGACCCAGAGGTCGGATCACATAGCGTCCTCTAGAACACATGAAGACTTTGGGTTAATGAAAAGCCATTGAAGGATTTTAAGCCGGGGTAATATGATCATATTTCCATTTTCAGAATGTAACTTTGACAATGGAATGGGAAAAGATCTGAAAGGGCAAAGGTAAGTGCAGGAAGGCCAGGAGAGGGCCTATTGCAATGATCCACAGAAACAGATAATGGTGTCTTGGACTAACCTGGTGCAAGGAGATTGAGAGAAGTGTGTGGATCTGAAGATATTTAAGAGGTGTAAATGACGAGAGTTAGAAAAATGTGGGATGTGCAGGAACGAGGGAAGGAAAGAACTCAAGAGGGATCCCGGGTTTCTGATTTGAGCGACTGGGTGTACAATGACGCTGCTTCCTGAAAGTGTCATGAAACCATAGAAGGAGCAGGTTTGATGAGGAGGCCCATTGTCCTCTGATAATCACTCTAAAAAACTGGGGGTGCATGTGCTGCTGACCCTCCACCCTCCTGAGTCTCTCTCCAACCTCCTGCTGGGCAGCTCCACTTGACTACTTTGAGGTCACAAAGAGGATACAAGATTCCATGGCTCAAATAAGACTGAAGTTTCTTTCTTTTCCACACCGCAGTCCAGACTTTCCGGGCATTGCAGGGAGGTCAGGCATGAAGGGAAGGTGCAAAGAGCCTGGATCTGACTAGCCAGTTAGGTAAACTTTGTCCCACACAGGGGCGGGGATCCTGCAGCCTTAAGGTCACCTGTGCATTCTCGGTCCTTACATGTGGCCTTTCGACTGAATCCAAATTTCACAGAACAAATCCTTTTGTTAAAAGGGTACAGCAGAGAAAGGTAACACTTTTCTTGCCTCCTTTGGTGCTTAAAAAAGAACAATCTTGAAATCAGAAGGCCCCACATTCCCCACCCCATTTTCACAATAGAACTGACACTTGGCCACCTGGCTAATACCACATTGCCTAGCCTAGCTGGCAACTAGGTATGGCCACATGGGCCAGGTGTGCAAGGGACATGTACAACTACTGGGTCACTTTCCTAAGAGGAAGCTGGCTTCCCTCGGTGTTCTCTCCCTCCCTCATGTCTGCTGGAATGCGGGGCTTTCGAGACATCTTTCTCCATGTGGAAAAGGACAGTACCCTAAATAGTGAAGCAACAAGATAGAAAGAACCTAAGTCCCTGGGTGACTTCATGGCCCCACCTTCCCTCCCGGGGACACTCACACACACACAATGGAATACTTCTCAGCCATAAAAAAAGAATGAAATCCTGTCTTTTGCAGCAACATGGATAGAACTGGAGGCCATTATCTTAAGTGAAATAACTCAGACACAAAAAGTCAAATACCACAGGTTTTCACGTACAAGCAGGAGCTAAGTAATGTGTACACGTGGACATAGCGGAATGACAGATATGGGAGAGGCCGGGTACAGTGGCTCACACCTGTAAGGCCAGCACTCTGGGAGGCTGAGCCAGGAGGATTGCTTGAGGCCAGGAGTTCAAGACCAGCCTGAGCAGAAACGAGACCCCATTTATACAAAAAAAAAATCAGCCACGCGTGGTAGTGGGGACCTGTCATCCCAGCTACTTGAGAGGCTGAGGCAGGAGGATCACCCGAGCCCAGGAGTTTGAGGTTGCTGTGAGCTATGATGATGCCACTGCACTCTACCTGGTGCGACAGAGCAAGATTCTGTCTCAAAAAAAAAAAAAAGGAAAAATAGACATGGGTGACATGGAAGTGTGGGAGCAGTGTGAGGGATGAGAAATTACTTGCAGGGTACAATGTACACTAGTCAGGTGACAGCTACTCCAAAAGACCAAGCTTCACCACTTCGCAATATGTCACGTAACAAAATTACACTTGTACCCCCTAAACCTATAAAAATTTTTTAAAAATTAAATAAAACAAAAAGGATTCAGCATCTTGAAGCCCACTGGTGACCTTGGGGAGCAGCTTCGGTGGCACTGGGGAGAACAGAAGCCACACCCAAGTGGACGCAGAGGCAGCTGCAGGGAGGAGCGTGCCACAGTCATCCAGAAAGTGTGGCAGAAGAGACGGAAGAGATTACGGCAGGAACAGCATGTGTTTAGGACGGGAGAGATTTGGACATACTCAAAGAGAAAGAAGAGAATGAATACAATCCATGCAATCCATGGTTCTAGATCAGAAGGTGAGAAAGGATGGGACGATCTGAGCAACGTGGAGGAACCGGCCCCAGAGAGAAGGAAAAACAAAGATGCTTCCGCCTTCACAGAGGGCAAAGAATTTACCCAGCCACGTGTCCGCTCCACTCACCTGAGTCCAGGTGCACGACCCTTCCTTGTGGTCGCTTTAAACAAGCTAGTTAACAAGTCAGTCAAGTGGGACTAATAAGAGTTTCCGAACAAACATTTATAATAATAATCTATCTCTTGCAGAGTTTTTAAAACAACCTAATCAGTGGATCCTGGATGCTGAAACAGTCTACATTTTATTATATATCCAGTACGAATATGTGTATGCAAAATACATGCAAATCTCAATTCGAAATTTAGATTAAGAGCCCCCTTGAAGCCAGGAATTTTATACAATTTTTGTTTGAATCCCCAATACTTAATAGATGCTCAGTAAATATTTTGGGATTCAGTTAAGTTGAAACTGGAGACTTTACAAAGCAATTGCTTTTCTTTATCAAAAGATTCATCACTGGGCACCTTCAGATAGTCAGCAACTCTGGTGCATTTAAAATTTGAATATAAATTTATATTCACATTTTGGATATAAATACACTTAGCATTTTGAATTATTACCATGGGATCTAGCTACTCCAGTGTTTTAGGGGCATATCTATTAAGTAAAACCAAGAACTCAGATCCTTTTAAATCAGTGAGAAGAGGTATAACTATTGCAGAAGACATCAGTAGCAGAAATATTTCTGAAATTTCCAAAGCTGGGGGGGAGGGAAGAACCCTGACGTGACTAGCCAGCTGGACAAACCTTGTCCCTGTGCCTCGGGTCATTTTAATAGATTGACTTAATTTCTTATCATTCTATCGTGGGTTGACAAAGTCCAAGGCCTACCTATTTATCTTCACCCCGGGGTGAGTTTCTCTTTGAGGCCAAGAAGTGGCCGTGAGAAGGAAATACTCAGCTCTCCACGCTCTGGCGCCAGTTTTTACTTAAGCTCTAAAAATCACCCTACCATGTCCTTGGTTTCTGAATTATGAGTCTAGTCACCCTCTTTGCCCCCTGTCAGAAGATGGAACTGAGACACACTGACAGTTCCTAGAGAGCCGTGTTTCTCTACGCTGGGTCGTGGCAAGTCACCCTGAAGAACACAGCTGGGACGCGACGTCTGACGGGAACCCAGCCTTCCGGCGCAGAACAGACGAGTGGCTGCGAGCAGGGAAGTACCATGGTCTGGAGAGTCACCATCCTGTCCGGCCCCTCATTTCATAAACAAGGACGCTGTGCCTTAAGACGGAGAAGCGATTTGCCCAAGGTCACAGAGCTACTTAGCAGCACACTGAGACCGGGGTCAGATCTCCCGACCGCGGGGCCAAGACTCCCCTTAGAGACTTCAGATGAAGACATGAGTCCCTTTCCAAGCATCTGGCCCCAGCCCTTTCTGCCTTGTCTACACAGCTCAGCGAGGAGCATGCATACATCCCTATCACATGCTCTGTGTTTTTCTAAGGTAAGAATTCAGCTGGGGCAGAATCTGACCCTGAGTGACATCTACTTTGCATCTTTCCATCCTATTGTTTTATGAGACAGCCGCCAGGAAGTCATGGAGACTTGAACTCACCTTAGCGTACGGCCTTACTTACTGCAATCTTCACATTAGCCCTGTCCCCCTCCTAAAAAACGTATTCCCAAATATCTAACCTGCCGGGCTCCCTTTTCCATTTTGCAATTTAAACCTTGCAAAGCAAGGCACCTAGGCTGTGAGGTCTGCCCAGTCCAAACCACACCCTGAAGCTGGCCAGGAAGCGAACGTGGTCCTGGGAAGTGGCCTCTGAACCTGGAAGCAAGAGTCGCCGCTCCAGGGCCCCTTTGTGTCTTTCAGGCACTTGCAGACACATGCGTGTACATGCATCAACACACACGCACACATGCAAACTCACACACGCGCGCTCGTGGCAGCCGAGCAAGCCAACACGGAAAAAAAGACCCACGCAGGAGAGGAAAAAATGTCCCCTTTATATCCGCAGGCCGCCTCCAGCAAAAGCATTCCTAAATAGGATAGGTTAAATATATTGCTGCCATTACACTCTACAAGAAACACATTCCATAAAAACGAAGGTGCTGTAAATTATACAAATATGATGCTAACAAGCCAGGAAACGCACCGCTAATGAGGTCAGCTCCAGAGCTCCCGCGGTGCTGCAAATCATGTGCCAATCCCGCACATGAGGTACGAGAACAGCACTGGGTCAGCATTTTCCGAGTGTGTTTGCAACCCGCTGTTTGGTGTATGGTTACACAGGTAGATAAAAAGCCTCCGTTTCTCCCCCCACGGCAACCCCCAACTTTGTTTATGTGTCAAATATCCAAGTCACCAGACGAGCACACTCTGCATTAATGTACCTGACTATTATGCCTATTGTTCTCCTGCTCAGAGTGGAGAATTAGTCACTCAGATGTGTAAATATTGGTTACAGTTTTGAAGCATGCAAGCTTTGTGTTCCTATCAGCCCCGTTCCTGGAGGAATTATGCATGCTTTTGGCACCGGGTTTTGTACACACTGTATTTGCTAAAGCTCTAAAAATCAAATAAACATGTTCTCGGCTCCTGAATTATTAGTCCATTCACCATCTTTCCCCGTTAGGGGGGGAAGCAATAAACACACCGAAATGTGGCATTTAGGAACTGCAACAAGATTTCTGCTTGGCATTTACAAGTTGGAGAACAATCGAAACACCCTTCCCAGGACTTTGTCATGCAGCCTCCGGCACAGAGAGCCAAGACGTCTTTGAAATCGCTCCTGACCTTCTGGTGAATGACACCCTCACTCAGGGTCGACGTGCGGGTTCCACTTCGGGACAGGGGTCAGACGTGGGGATCGGTTCTGCCCAGGCAGGGAGGGGGTTAAGAATCCGGGCATCAAATAAACCCATACCACACAAATTGAGAGGCCAGAGCCTCTGGGGTTAGCAGAACCTCAAGACAGAGTTTAAGGGGCATTGTTCAAAATGGTTAGATTCACCCAGTATGCTGAAGATACCCCAGACTGGCAACCATTTGGAAGGCAAGAGGGCCACCAGTTTTATGGGCCAATCCCATAGTTTTTTGGCACATTTTTCCTTATCAGGGTCCAGGGCAGTTTAGGTTTAAAGCTATCGAGAGTGAATAGAAAAGTGTGAAGTTTATTGTGAGGTGCTCCAAAGAATATCAGCAAACATTTAGCAGACAAATATGATCACAAAAATATCTCCTACCTCCCCCCAACGCCAAGCAAGGTAATTATGGACGAGCTTAAGTTCAGAGCCAACATCAGGGGTGGGGGGTCGTTTTTTCCGAACCGCCTGGCCTAGCCCTAGTCTCAGACACCTGTTCATGCTCCATCTCAAAGGTTTTATTGAGTCTGTGCTCTCCCCAGTCTCGGGGCCCTGCCGTGGATCTATTTGTATACACATCTCACAGGTTTTGGAAATAACTTCAGCCCATAAATGCCATTATTTCAAACAGAGTTGGTATAAACCATATTTACTACCCAAATACTCAGCTAAAAAAAAAATCGAGCTACAAGGAAACGGTAGCAGCAACAGAACAACAACAACAGCAAAGAAATCAGGGACAGCTACAAATCACAACCACAAATCAAACAAATTTGCAACGCGGCCTTGAGGTGGGACTCGCAAAGCAAAGGCATGGCAATGGCAGGCGGTGGCCGCGCCGCACACTGGAAGGAAAACTGAATCCGTAATTCCCTGGTCTAAATTAAATGCAGACTGCATGTGGGGCGCATACAGGGATGTAGAGAGGAATGGGATAGGTTCAGAGGGAGGGAGGCACAGTGAGAGAGGCACTTGTTTTTCTCACTACCGTAAAAGTCTCTACAGTCTGTGTGATCGCAAACAAGGGAATCTCAGGGTCTATACGCTGAGTGCTGGGGCTCCCGGCCACCTGGCGCCCAGCATCCCCCTAACAAGAAGAAGCATCTAATGGGCGACGTGCCCACAACTCAAGACTCTTCCCTTGCCCTGGAAGTGTGAACCACCTTGCTCAAGGCTCCAATCAGGAAGGATGAGGCAGACACCACACCTCCAGTGGGAATTTTCATTCATTCTTTTTTTTATTTTATTTTATTTTTTTT
>VBSM01000500.1:6118072-6161316 GCA_008086735.1 Cheirogaleus medius
AAAAAAGTCAACAAAGCAGAGTATGACTGATGGCCAAGGGAGAGAGCAGTGTGGGCTTTAAGTGCCCTGATCAAATCCCAAGTAAACAGAGGGCACTATAGGCTCAGACAATCCAGGAGGGCTTCAAGGAGGAGGTGGTCCTTGAAAGTAGACAGGATTAAGCTGGGCAGAAGACATGAAGGAATAGAATCAAAGCAGGAGAGTTGTATGGTGGAAAGGCCATGGGATGGGAACGAATGTGGCATGTTTGGCAAGTCTCAAGTGACCATGTGGGCTGATGTGCAGATTTGTATAGGGGGAGAGAGGTGGATAAAATTGGTTGCTTGTTCCTGTTGCGTATTAACCCAGCGAATAATATTGGGGATTTGAGCACAGTTGAAAATTACCTGTAAGGAGCACAAGGCAGCCTGCAATAGAAGGATAACCCGTACTCGTCTATTTCCACACTGATTTGCAGAGAGGGAGCGTGGGTCTGCGTGGGAGACCGCGTGGGGAGGCAGATGCGTCTTCTCCAGCCTGCACGAGGCCGCTGCTCACACGTGGGCACCGGGGCTTCTGTGCCTCCCCCACCCTGGAAAACACTAAACCAGCCTCGTGTCTTCCCGACAGCCTCTGCTTCCTCTCAGGCCAAACGCGTGTGTTGGGGGGGTCGCGAGGGAGGAGGCGGGAGAGGGGACAGAGACAGACGGCGGCTCTTCCAGGCCAGGCAGGAGGTGCTTGAACTCTGCGGGAAGGTCGGCTGTTTGCAATGGGGATGAGTTGAGAATCGCCAAAACCCACAGCAGACAAAGTGTGAAATATGCATTTTTCTCTTTATTTTACACCATTTTTACGAGACCTCTGTGTAGATGCGGCAGGCAAAGCCCTTGGCTCGAGCCCTGAGGGGTTGGCAGATTTATTACCGAATAAAAAAAAGAATGAAAACAGTTCAGCTGTCTGGCCAGGCACGAGGGATTATCTCTACTTGAAAGAAACAGACAAAAAGACTTGCGCGGGCGAGGAGAAGGACCCCTGCTCTGCCGGAGGCCGTGTGCCCTCTGCTGCAGCTGACCGGGCCACCGATTCCTAAATCGGCTCTTAGTCCCCCTCCCGCCGGCTCCGGGAACCCACTGTCTCTCATGGGCACCTCCGCTGGCTCTTTGTGGCAGCCCTTCTCGGGGCCTGCCCTGCCGTGGCGGAATCGCCAGCCGAATGCGACTGTCGACTCTTCTGCCTCTGGGGCTGGGGAGGCCCAGCCTGGAGAGCACCCCGCTGGGGCCCGGGGAGATACCTGGGTGCAGCGCAGAAATTGCCACCGGAGCTTCAGACTCCCAGGGAAGCCCCAAGTCAGGAACAGCCATACTCGGACCTTTCCCCAGACCCTTCCCCACCCACGGCTCAGCCCAGGGTCAGTCCAGCCTTGGGTCGAATACCCCATCCCTTTTCACAAATAGTAAGACTCTAAGCGTGCCCAAAACAGGCTGTTACAATTCACAAAATGCTCTTCTACAAAGTTACTGCATTCGACCGATTTTCTATTTAACAGACTTCACTGGTCTCTCACCAGGTGCCAGGGCCCAGGCCAGGCACGGGGCATGGGGGGGGGGGATGAAGACCTCGCCCCTGCTCCCCAGACTCTCTCAGACCCCCAGGCGGGTGCCTCAGTCCTCAGCCGGCTGTAACAACATACTTTGGATGGGGTAACTTACAAACAGCAGAAGTTTATTGCTCACAGTTCTGGGGGCTGCAAAGTCCAAGACCAAGGCGCCAGGTTTCCCCCTCTGCTTCATGGATGGCACCTTCTCACTGTGTCTTCATGTGGCAGAGGGGACAAAAGGGCTCCCTCAAGCCTCCTTTATAAAGGTTCTATTCTATTCATGAGGGCCCTGCTCTCCCAAAAGTCCCCACCTCCTAATACTGTTAATTGGGATTAGGTGTCAACATATGAATTTGGAGAGACTCAGACATTCAGACCATAGCAGCTGGCCTCACCCGGCCCTACTCAGGTAGGAATTATTTTCATGCCCGTGGAATGGTTAAGAAACCTGGGCTCAATGAAATTAAGTACTAGCCCATGGCCACAGAGCCAGTAAAGGAAAACGCCATCCCCAGGAGCAGGCTCAGTGGGTGTCAATCCATGTCCTGCGTGCTCTGTTTTCCAAGCCCTTTCAAGAGTTCTCCAGAGCCTCTGCCCCGGCCTCCTCCGCTCTCTCCAGCCATCCTTGGAACACACCTTCTTCTCTGTTCTCTTCTCCCATGAGCGGTGTTGCGACTTGCCCTTATGGAAGGCCACGCTCTCCCAGAGGAGGTCATCCACACTCTTGATTCCCAGCCATGGTCCTGTTGCCTTATTCCAGAAAACTGGTTGGCCCTTCCTCCCTCTCGCTGTCCCTCCTAGTCCCCTAACTCTTGCCTGCCTCCTGGGAACTGAGATCCGGAAGTCCCCAGCTCAAACTCCTTTTCCAAGACCACCGTGGACAAGGGAGGCTCAAACCCTCCCCCTGCCTCTGGTCCCACAGCCTCACCTCGGCATTGCCATCCTGAGGGACTCCCCTCGTGGCCTCAGCCTGCACCTCCTGGCCCACGCCCCTCTCCTCCCTCCAGCCTCCAAGGAGGTGAGGGGTGAGTGTTTGCAAAGTGCCACGAGGAGGAAACGAGCCAAGTACTTCCCATTCACAAGGAGAAAGCAACTTTAATTGAAAAACGGAATGGCAGATTACATGCAAATCTTTGTTGGCAAATTTCAATTACCGCCGAATTAAATGCATAGCTAAGCTAAGCATCTTCAGGACACTCCATTTAATGTTTTGCCGGGATGTGTCCACAGCAATCAGAGGCGGCGTGATAGGTGTCCTCGTGCAGAATGAGCCCCCGGGGAAGAACTCCGGGGAGCTCAGGCCTTTGCTGCGGGGCCCTACAGTCAGACCTTCGACAAGGTTATCTGGGCTGGGAAGTGGGCCAGGAGGGCAGGAAAAGAGACAAGTTCCAGTGGGCTTCACCCCTTCAGCTTCCCGTCTTTCAAAAACAGCAGGTTCCAGCAAGGAAAAAAAGTAAAAATATTCTAGTAGCAACAATACTAAAAATTATCCCCTCCCAAAATTGCCTTGTCTTTGTCTGTTATTTTACAAATGAGAAACTGAGGCTCAGGGCATCCTTTGATCAAGCTGGGGCAGTCAGCTGCAGAGCCCGGACAAGAGAACACAGGTTAAACATGCCCACAACTGGATTTTTTCCTAGATCGCCTAGTTGGCTGCAAGGAGCAGGGCGCACACTGCTGGGGCCTGGAGATGACGATGCTGTTTTTATACGGCTCTTTATTGTTTCATTCGCAAACTCCCATCGCTTTGGTGGCTGTGTCAGGCACTTTGCTCATTGTGCTGGGTGCCCACACTGAACCAGGCACTGTGCCCGCAAGACCAGAAACCCAAGCAGCCTCGCATTCCCTACAGCCACGGCCCGCCCCTTGCAAGCGCTGTGTCTTGCTGTGACAGCGAATACTACAGTCACCACACCTGAGACTTTGGTTGTAAGACAGTTTCTCAAGCCGGATTGGAAACTCCTTGAGGAAAGAACTGTGACGATTAATCTATGCCTCTCTACTCTCCCGACCCTGTACTCTTTAGAACCTCCCTCAATGTGTACAAATGGAAAGTAATGCATATTGGAAAGAAAACTATAAGATCATGGCAGTTGTCGCTCAGGAATGTGGGCCCAGACATGAAGTTTTGCCCTGAATTATTAATAAGTGGTGCTCCCAGGTGCTGTCATCCGAGCAGGAAGTCTCTTATCGCTGTGAGATCATTTCCGTGTTGGCCAATACTCAAGTCTCTGACACACCAAGGAACATCCAGGTAAGCGAGTCATGCCCATGGCAGCATTCGCCTTGGCCTTGGGTGCCCCTGCTCACGCCTGGCGACAGATCCCAGGACCTTCTGGAAAGCTGGATAGGGGGGTAGAGAACGCAATAAAGAAGTGATCTGTAGGCCTGTCCCCAGAGTGGGAAGCCACACGGTTCTGTGAGTTGGAACAGCTGCCACAGCCAGGGTCCCCATCCTCGGTGTGATGAGAACAGCCAGGACGAGTGTGACAGGCCAGGCTGGTGGAGAGACAGTTCCCCTCACCAGGGCCCGGGCCGCTCGCTCTGACTCCGCCTCTGCAGAGCATGTGGGTTCTCGTGGCCTTATCTGCCAGATGGCTCCCGGAGGGGATGATTTATTAGGTGCAGAAAGCTCGCTGATAAATTTTACTGCAAGTCCCCGGCAGAAGACTGGGGATAGCAACAGCCCGGCACAGGCAGCTCTAATGGAAAGTGCCGTCACCAAAGAGCAAAGCATTATTTATGACTGTCTGTAATGCCGTTCGGGGGAAATTCATCATCGCCTCCCTGCTCTGTGCACACAGGGACAGCAGCGCCGGGGGGGCAGGAGGGGACACAGGACAGGTGGGGAACAGTGAGAGCTTCTCTGGGAATCTGCCAGTGAAGAGCAAGGCCATATTTTCCCCGGATGACCCAACTCCCCTTGTCAAAAACTGACCTGCAAGTCCTCTCACCTCCCCGCTTCCCCCCTCAACCCACCCAGCCACCCACCGCCAAAGCAGACAGGAGAGAGAGAAAGAATGAGGTTTCCTTGTGCTGTGTGCGGAGTGCAGATTCTCGAATGTCAGGGCGGCTGAGGTCCAGAGCAAATGACCACCTGGTCCCCATCGAGCTCAGGACAAAAAAGGGGATGTTCTGCCACTTTGCAGCTGCGACAGAAAGCAAGGCAGGGACCCAGCCATGGTCACTGGCAGCCAGGGGCAGGGAGCTCACGAGGCCGAAGTCCCCAGTGGGCCCTGAAGCACTTTCCCTGCTGATGCACAGCATGGCCCTGTGGTGGAGTGCCACCCCCAGGTGTCCTGGAGACCTTCGGGCACGCCCTGTCCTTCCCACCCTCCTCTCACCGAGTCAACAGGTGATGTCCCAATCCCTGCACGTCCTTGTTGCCTATGGAGAGTGTCACGGATTGCCACCGGCCCTACACTGGGATTATTTATGTCTCAGTCTGTCTCTAGCACCAAATGAAGTGCTCCTTGAGGGCAGGGTCTGTATCCTATTCATTTTTGTGTTCGCTGCAGCAGCAAGCAAAGCTGTTGCGCACAGCAGCCTTGATAAATGCTCGGTAATAAAGCTGCGCTGACAGACAAGACGCACTGGGACTGTGGCCCCGTGTGTTCTGAGGCATCTGTCACCATGCTGGTGTTCCCAGCAATTCAGAGGCGCTTGTCCCCGCCCAGGCATCCGTCAGCGTGGTATGATGGAAAGTCCGCAGGATTAAGGGTCAGGAGGGATAAGTTCTAGTGGGCAGCAACCCCGAACATTTTTTGAATACATGACGTGGGCTAAGTCAGATTTCCCCACCAGCACATGATTAAACGTAGGCAGCTCAGTTTACTCCCGTACGTGTTGGTGTTCTGGGGGTAAAGGAATAATAAAATCTGCTCACTCTACTTGCAGGACTCTCCAGAAACTAAGTATGGTGAAAAGCAGATCTGAGCTCCAGGGAGGGAGGAAGCAACTTGTATCTAATGCTTCTTTATGTCAAGAGCCGTGCTAAAGTGCTTTCTATGTGCTCACTTAAGTTCCTTCACAATAACTCTACGGGGTTGGTTTTATTATTATACCCACAATATAAATTTGAAAATAGGGTATCAACTGCCTCCCTAACTGGCTGGGTGTCTTTGAGTTGAGTCATTCTCCCTCTCGGGGCCTCTATCTCATCTGTGAAGTAAAGGAGTTGAACCAGATGCTTGATACGGTCTCTTCGGCTCCAAATGCCTGTGAGTCACACAGTCACACTGTCACCGGAGAAGGCAGCAGTGTAGGCAGTGCCAGCCCATGGGAGGGGTGGGGGAATGAGGGTGATCAGCATTTCCAAGAGCAATAAACTATGCATGGGGGGGGGGCTGTTTACATTTTTGCTTGAAGATCTGGGGCGTTAATTCACCCCAACAAGAAATATCAAAGAATATAAGGCAAGAAGCCACCATGACGATCTCCCAAGGAGAAAAGACTGTAACAGCTTCAGGCCCAAGAAGGAGGCAGGCAGGCGGGAGGTCAGGGGGGTGGCAGATGCCACAAGACACTGGTCTGAGCTGTCCCCCCATGACTTTTCTGACCTGGTGAGGACATTGACAAAGTACCAATGACAAGGCCCCATCAGTCCCTTTGCCAGCTGCATGGTGGACGTCTTCAACAGAGTGGTGGCATATTAGATCAAGAAGAGAATTTTATGGCTCCTAGTCTGACACATTTGCATGGAAACTGAGGCTCAGAGTGGTAAGATGACTTGCTCAGGATAACAGAGTCGCTCAGTGGCAGAGCGACTTAGAAACCAACCTCCTGACCACTGATCAGTGCTCTTCCAGACGGCGATGATCTCTAAGTCCACTGGGCGCCAGGCGGGTCCTTCTCCCTGTGCACTTCCCAGAGGAGCGTCCAGGCTGCTCCATGGAAAGCCACTTGTGTAATGACCACACTGGTGGTTTTGGTGGGTTTTTTTAATAACAGTGGTAAAGAAGGGCCCTTTAACATCTTAAAAACATGAATTGGGGGCCTAAGATCCATCCGATTAGAGGTTTAAAAACTTTATTCATACAAAAGTAGACAAATAACAGGCTCAGTGCTTAAATTCACAATTTCCATCAAGCCAATGAGAACACCAGAAATTAACAGGCCACCATTACTGTATTTAGTAAGAGTCCTTCTCAGTTCTGACATGAAGTTTGCAGCACTCATTATGGCTCTTGGTTTGGGTTCCAGCAAATATTCCTGGGAAACAGAAGTTGGAGTGTTATAAATAAGAATGAAGATCTTGGAGTCAGATAGCGTTGGTTTCAAGACTCACATCCACATCCTGTGTCACTCAAGGAAAGTTCCTTATGTTTTCTGAGCCCAAGTTTCCTCTTCTGGAAATATTGATCATTTCTTCATAAGATTATTTTAAGGACTGTATTAGACAATGTGCATATAGTCCTAGTGAAATGCCCAATACAGAATAGATGTATAATATATGGTATTTATTACCTTGACTCTAACTTTCAGAAAGTCAAACATTGACCATATAATTATAAACAGTGCAATGGTTTGAATGTTTTTGCCCCTTCCCAAACTCATGTTAAAATTTAATCCCCAATGCAATAGGTTGGGAGGTGGGGCCTAATGAGGGGTGTTTTGGTCATGAGGACTCTACCTTCATTAATGGATTGATGCCACTATTGAAAATGGTGGCTTGCAGAAGTGGACTTGCTCTCTTTCACTCTCTGTCATGTGGGGCACGTCTGTCCCTGCTTGCCCTCTGCCATCGGCCATATGAGGGTACAGCAGGAAGGCCCTCACCAGACACCAGATGCCGGTGCCATGATCTTGGACTTCCCAGCCTCCAGAGCTGTGAGAAATAAACTTCTATTCTTTATTAATCACCCAGCCTCAGGCTTTCTGTTATAGCAGCACAAAATGAACAAAGACAATCAGAAATTTCAGGACAATTTGTCATCTTGGTCAACATAAACTGCTTTCCTCCCTCTCAGTTCCTCTTAAAACCAAGCCCAGGTAATGATATGAATGCATGATAATTCAGATCCTTCCTGAAGACCAGTCTCCTAAAGCATGACTCATACTCACCCAATTGGCCAATCCCTTTGGAAACTGCAACTTCATTTCCAATTTCCAAACAACCACAGTATACTTAATACCTGGAATACCACAGAATGTAAGGTAGCCTGGCCACGGGAAATGAATATGATACTTTTTGCCAACCATCCAAAGACATAGAAGGGCAAAACCATTTCTATCATATAAGTCTCTGGCTCCCAGACATGGGCTCAGGGGTTGGTCTCAGGCACAGGGCAGAAGAAGTACTTAGAGTGTTTGGTAAACATGCTGATTTATGGGCTCTAAGACCAGAAATTCTTACTTAATCAAAAACAAGGCCCAGGAATGTGCATTATAAGCAAGCAAGAGATTCAGATGTACATCCAGGTTGAGAACTATTGAGCTAAGCCAACGGTTATTTTTCTATGTATTTTTTTTTACATTTTTCTCACATATTTTCTGTCTCTTTGAACCTAACATTTACACCATTAAATCATAAGAATATTGGGGAGAAAAGAATGAGAATATCTTTATCCTGGTCTCACAGTCCCATCAGCAACTTCCATTTATAAGTGGGGATGCTTACAGCACTACATGTTATAAAATTTCTCTCTGCTTTCAATCTTTGGGTTTCATAAAAAAGCTACTTAGTATTTAAGATAGTAGTAAAGTTTTAAGACTTTAAACAGAAAATGGCAAATAGAATTTATCTGGTCTAATACAACTGGCTGAATGGCAGGGACAGCCAGGCACCCCAGGGGCACTCTGAGGGCAGCCCCAGCTCAGGGGGAAGGCGTGCAGGGTTCCATTAGTGATGTCTGGCATGGGCACAGTCAAGGACAAAGTCACTTCCTTCCAACTCCACTTCAAAGCATATTACCTCCTAAGGAGGAAGAGTATCAAAATTGATTCTAAAATGGCATTTACATTTAAAGTTTCTACTCATACTTCAGCTGAGCACTTCTTTTTCATTCTTGTAATTTTTCTAGCTAAATTGAAGGTGCATTCCAGAATCTCTGTGTGCCCTGGTCTGGATAAAGTAGGAGATAATCCAAAATAAAGACCAGAAAATTCTAAGAGGTGATGCACCCTTTGGAAGAGTGAGCACCACGCAGGACTTCCCTCCTGCCCCTCCAGGTACTTGTGGGAAGCTGGTGTTGCTGTTTGTCCCTGTGTGCGTGTGTGTGCGTGCACGCACATTAACAAGGACAGGCTGCAATGTGGGTAAAGAGATCTTTCCCAGCTCGCTATCTTCCCTTGAACTATTCCTTCTACCTCAAATGCCCTTCCCTACCCTCTAATGAGTTTTCATCACAACCTTACCAACCATTTAAGGGCTAAATCAAGACCTAGGTATTCCTAAAAAAATATATCTGACAAAATCTCTCATTCCCAGTTGGAATTATTCCCCCATAATCTTTAGGGACTTCATGAAAGCACTCCTGACCACCTGCCTTGTCATCCCAGGTAACCATGTCTGTCTGCCTAGCTAGACTGTGACCCTGGAGAGCAGGGACAGAGTCGTGCTCACTGTGGTAGCCTCACAGCACCCCGCACGGTGAGTTGCCCTTGTGAGCACTCAACTGAGTTAAAGCAAAAAGCACCTAGGCTTTGTTTGGTTTTGTTTTACAAAACTGAGAAAGAAAATAAGGCATGGGGTGAATCGTGCAAGGGAAAGTCTTCTTTGTGTTTTGCATTCTCCCTGATGGATCTGTGTGCAGGGAGGCCTGCGTGAGAGAACGTCCCAACCATTCATCTTCTGTAAGTCTCCCTCTGCTTCTCGCCCTGATGCAGAAGCAGCACCAGCCTTGGACAGCCCCCGGCCAAGGGCATGTTCAAGGACGTTTGGTTTCTGGGAAGACCTTACCACTCTGTGGAGTGTGCAGGCTCCGCTGTAAAGAGTAACCAGCAGGGATTAGCAAAGTAGCCAATGACTCACTTTCCCAAGGCAGTGCTGGCCTGGAGATGCGGCCGGCAGAGCACCCAGCCCCTCGGCACCCTCCCTAAGCCCCGAGGAGTCCGAGCAGCCGGGGTTTTGCGCACAGTTACACCTGCTGTGCTTGCGCTGCCCACACCATCATTCCATGCCCAGGAGTCCTCCTGCCTCCCCGAGGCCAACAAGCCAGCAGGCAGGGGGGGAGGTGAGGAAGAGGAAGGCTGGAGTTTGCCACCAAATCAGGGCTGAGTCTGAGTCATCGGCAGTCACTTCAGAGTCTGGTTTTGCCAGACTGCCTTCCAGAGCTTGTTCATGTCCTCTTGGGCACTGTGTCCCCCACATGAGTACTGGCCCAATTCAGCTGGGGTCCCTTGATACCAATGCAGGGCCCATCACGGGGGCTTCCCACAGCACAGGTAACCCAGGAGATGGGAAGAATAGTGCACACACACGGAAGCTGGGTTTTTCTCTAAAAATCACTCCTTGTAATATGACAGCATAGTGAAGCTCATAGGTATCTACATGACCATATATTGCGAGTTCTTCATTTTACAGCTCAGGAAACTTAGACCTAGACATGCCAAGTGATTTGCTCAAGGGCCACCATTCTGTTAGTGGCAGAGAAAGGGACATAGCCCAGGCTGCCTGCTCTCCAGGCCGGCATTATTTCTACCAAAAACTTCACAATTCACTAATTGTTGGTCCCTGGCTTTTACTCAGTATGGTATAGGTAAGCAAATACATGATTTCTGACAAGACACTGATATAAATGACAACCTAACCTTATCAATCATACTGGACACTCTAGGCTTTGCCAGGAGAGAAACATTAAATGAAGAAACGGAACCAACATCGGTTGCACGGCTATGTCCTGTCCATTGTGCGAGGCCTGGCTATATGGGTCGCCGTATTTAGTCTTCACAAAAACCCAGAAAGGAAGTATCGATATCCTTTCTTTTACAAAGGAAGAAATGAAGCCTCAGAAATGTTCAGGGACAGGCCCAAGAAGCAAAGCTAGTAAGTTTCAGAACCAGGATTTGAACTCAGATCTCCTGGTTCCTATGCCAGCATCTTTCCACTGTCCCGTGGTGCCACTCTCTTTTAGGGAATTTGGCCTCTTGGGCCCAAGGTAAGACGAGAGGGCGATTCCCAAGGGTCATGCGCCTGTTCCACAGCCCCCACTCAGTGGCAGGTGCCCCCTGTTCCACCCTGAGCCAAGTCCTCTGAGGTTTCCAGCCTCTGGTGTCTGAAAATTATTCCTAGACAATGTCCCTCTGCTCTAGGTTGAGGCAGAGGGACGTATAGAAGAGAGTGACATTGGGCTTCCTCCCAGCCACAGCCCGGAGGGGGTTCTACTTCCAGACACACAGAGAGGAGAGGTCTCTACCCAGGGTCCCCTCCCTTCCTTACAAGGATGCTGTGAGGACGGATGAAGTAATACACCTGAAGCGTTTCGAGAGCTTCCTAAGTGCTGCATAAATATCACTACGGAGTTCTGATCACAGTAATAACAATGGTGATGATGAGACTCTCTCCGTGATCATAATTTAAAGGAATATTTAAAATGAGAAAACCCTACCAAAATCAATCCACTGAACTTTATTTAGAAGAGAGGCTGCTAATAAAAATGTTATGGGAATATGAACTCTTGGGAAATAATGATGATTTTCTTCTATTAAAAGGTTCTTCAGATCCATTTCCCAAGTACAGCTCAGTTACTCATCAGCTCTTTGCTGCTCTGTGCAACGAGTTCTCTATTGGAGAAGAATAAGATGAAGAAAAAGAGGAAGAGGAAGAAGCCCCCACTGTGTTCTGGCACGCTGGATTTCGGAGATACAACTGGTCTGCGTTTCCAGAGCTATTGCCGGCTATTTCCATTTACCGGGGGGCTGGCAGGGCAAACAATGCCTTTGGTTTTCTTCTTTCTTCTCCTCCCATCTCCCAGCCTCATCAGCAGCTACACGAGTTTAGAGGCATTAATAATGGAACAATAATAATGGAATAATAATAATGGAACAATAATAATGGAACAATAATGGCTGCCTCTGCCTTTCTCAGAGCTGAGCAAGGGCGCCCAACATGGAAACCCAGCCCGGAAGGAGCACGGAGCGCCCACTGCAGCAGCCGCCAGAACACGCCCACCTGGTGTGGGTCTCACCCGTTTGCCCACATTGCCCTGTCCAGGGACACGAGACTGAAACCTCAGACTCGGGGAAACAACAGAGGTAGGAAGAGACATATTAAATGGAAACAGAACTTGAAATGAGGAACCGGGCAAAGGGAGGGCAGAATCCCATCTCAAGCCCAAGCAGCAATGGGCTCACATCATCCCATTCTTAAATCTAGGCCACGGCACGGAAGGAGCGAGAAGACAACTCTAATGCCATTTCAACGCTGGACTATGGACAGCTCCCTCCCCATGAGGCATCCAGAACAGGAAAAGGGCAACCACCAACGGCATGTTGGAACTTGCTCATGCATCTTGATTCTGAGTCCTTGGAAACATCTCCCAAAAAACACCATGAAGAAGGAGACATCAAGGATAGTCGAGGACTGAGATTGGCTGCAGAAGGAAACTCGTCACCGTTATTTTCCTTCGAAGACGGGATTTGCCGCTGAGAAAGCCTGGGCGAGGAGCCATGTGGAGTGCCTGAGTGCCGCGGGTCACACAGGTGCGCTGGAGTCCCCCAGATGGTCCCAGAGCGAACACAGGGCAGTTTTCTGGGCACAGATGAGGCCAAACCACCCTGACAGGCAGACCCAAGGATCCGCATCTGGGCGCAGGCGCACGCAAGTGTGCGTCCCCTGGAAGTCACAGCAAGAGAGAGAGTTTTCAGGACAGCTCTCGCTAGCTACCACCCCGATTCGATTCAAAAATTAGTGAAAAACTGTTACCATTTTTATCAATTCTCAAAAAGCAAAAAGACCTGGCACTGACGGTGTAGGCCACCTGTGCCCTTCTATTGTCATGTTCCAGAGTCCACTCAGTGCTAAAGTGTTTCTCCCTTAATTGAGAGAGCTAAGAAACATACATGTCCCTCTGTGATTTTCCTGATGGTAATTTAAAGTGCTGTTTTATATTAAAACGCATATGTACTATGATAGAGCATACAAAACCTGGGTGAATTTTTAACAGTAAACACTAAACTTCAAACATTCAGCACCTGCTCTGAGATGTCCCAGGCCTCCCTGGGGACTGGTGTCCACCCCTCTCTGCCCTGACTTGAGTGAACAGGTTTAAGAAGCACCACTTTGAATGTGGTTCCCCGCTGGCTGTCCACTCTATAGCTAAGGGATTCAATTTCCTTATCTGTAGAATGAAGTTTTAAAAGCTGTAAAGTCTGGACATATTTACAGAGATGTATCTAGAGCTTTTCCTCCAGAAGCCTTCAAGGACAGATAGGGCACGATTCATTTAGGATGATGGAACCCAGGTCTGTTCATCACAGGAGAATAAAAGCCCTGACTTCCAAAAGGCTCTCAACCCTGCTAATTTATAGTGTTGCCCTTGCCGTGGGCCAGACTTTCTCTACCTCGAATTGCACCATAATCAGTAGGTCCATTCCCTTCCCTTTTTCCTGTTCTCTTCATCTAGATAGTGCTTCTCACTTCCACTCTCGCCCTGCCCCAGCAAGATACTAGGATTTGCTTCCAGAAATCCAATGAGGCCATTCTCTCTCCAGCATCATCGTCACACACATCAAGCTCTTTCCTAAGCCATCCACATGCAGGCCAACCCTGCTGCCTCCCTCCACATCCCACGTCCCCATACTGGGAGATCCAGTGTCATTCAGGGAGAGAAACAGGGACCCACTGGCCATACCAGCGTCAAGCTTCAACCAGAAGCTTCACTTTGGGACCTGATCATCAAAGAGAATCCTTACCAAGCAGGCAGAGTGCACAGTGCTGCTCACCGTCCTAATTCAGTGTGACGGTGGGAGACGCCTCGTGTTCCCTTAGCACTTGGTACTTTCCTAAATGCAGTCTCTAGTCTGAAAACAGGTACCACCAAATCCAAGGCCACTTCACCTCCATGGATTCAGGCCTATACCAGAGTGACAATTTGGCCTTTAGCTAAACAATGGACTCCCCAGGAACTCTGGGTTAGCAGATCAGAATGCGACCTAAGTACCATCCTTGGCTACTGTTCAGTCAATTCAGAACTTCCCTGGGATTGTGACCTTATTCTGGGCTGTCCAGGTCGTTTGTGAGAGAAGTAGGGACTCCTCACTTCTCTTTGACCCAACGTCCGGGGCTCAGAAACACTTTTGAATAATAGAAGGGAAAGCTTTGCAAAGAATAGCAATAATGTTTGGATTCAGTGCAGATTGCTGTGTAGATGGCTTGTGTGAGGGGAATTCAATCTCATTTCCAATGCTCTCAGATTAACACTGCTATGATTTATTCTCGAGCTCTAATACCGTATGTGTGAGGTGCTAAAGCATTTTGGTTGGGTGTCACATCTTGTCTCCAGGGAGCTTCATTATTTTCAATATAGTTCTTGAACCACAGACACCACAGCACCAGACCTTGTCCACAAAGTATACACCTACACGATTCCATTGCCCACAACAAGGAAAGAGAGCACAAGAGAAACTTTTTCAAGAACTTTGATTCATTCATTTCTTCAAAAATTCACAATGAGCTCGTATTACCTGCAGACCCTTTCTTTGGCCTAAGACCTTTCTGCCTGGTTTTATTCGAGCAAAGTGAGCAGCGAAACGTGCGTGTTTCTTACAGGTGACTTCAGCTGAACACATTGCGGGGAACACACTGGTGTGATACCTGTATTCACGCCATCGCTGTCCCTGTCTCCATTCCCTCATTCCCATCAAACTAGACCGTGCCCCTCGACTTACTCCCAGGAAAAGGACAACAGAGTAGGAATGCCGAGAAAAAAAAACAAAAAACAGAAATTTTTCACTTTTGAGTTTCCAGGAGCGGTCCCTACAATGGAAGACTTTCCTGAAATACCTTTGACTTTCCTGAACTCGGCACCGCACTGACGACAGAATGCAGCCCCGCACGGAGACGGGACCTTGCTGTGTCTCCAGAATGTGCCACTATCAATAAGCCAGCACAGACTGAAAACCTAAGTGCAAAACCCTGACCTCCCCACCATAGCCCGCTCCCCTTCCTCCCAAAATGTAGTGAGGAGATCTTGTGGGAGCTTCTCCATGTGTCTCCTTAAATGTAAACAGTAGAAGTCATTTCAAATGTGTGGCACCTAATAGTAGTCGTACCTATTCACTGCCCTTAGACGCAGACGGTCCCTCTGCAAGGCAGGTTTGCACACTCTCCATCTGGCCCTTTTCTCACCAAAAGAAGTTTTCACCCCTTCTAGCTGTGGTGACTCAGATTCATGCTTTTGAACCCTCTCCCCCAAATGCCATTACCTACAAGAATAATAAAAAGATCACCCTCAAAATAGGTAGGAGATACTTAGAGCCCAAGAAGCTCCCATTTCTAGGAGGCAAATCTATCCCTTTTCAGCCGAAAGTCAAGTTGCTCCATATTCTGCATGTACTTTTTTGGGATATCTCATGCCTCAGTCTTCCACTCTGCCAAATGGGTCACGCAGCATGAATAGCACCCCTGAGGAGATGCATAGAGGTGAATCCTAGCACCAAAGAAATGACCGAAGGCCCAAAGCGAAGATGTACTTTAAGGATGGTTAAATAGAGGAGAGATCAGAGAGGGACGCGAGCCACAGAGCTGTCAGGGCAGAACTAGGAGCCCCCAAACCCGGCCCCCAACCCAGTGTCTGAATTCTCACATGGGCACTCTCTCCCCAAGACAAGAACCGTTCAGTACACAAATGCCCTCTGTCCTGCCCCCACCCGCAGCCGGGATTCCAGGGAGCAGCAGAGCCTCCCCTCGGCAGCGGGCAGGGTAACCCTGCCGGCTCCGGCACGCCCCTCAGCGGCGCGTCTGGGTAGAGGCTCCCACTCCGTGTGTGCAGCTCAGAGCCACGTGACACTGAAATGCTAAGTGAAGAGCAATTAACTTTTGCTTCTGAAAACCCACTTTAGCTTTCCATAACTCTTTGGGGGCCATTTCAACTCAGCCAAACCTCCTGCACACTCTCCCTCAGCAATAAATTACCTTCCTGGCTTTAATTAGCTGCTGGCGTGCAAGCCGGGCTGGGTGCTGACGTGCCGCTTTCCCGCAGGTCCCATTCTGTCACACAGGCTCGGGAGGAGGCAGCGCGGGGGGCGCTGGGCTCCTGGCGGGGACAAGCCTGCGGCAGATGCCTCCCCTGCCGGCGGGTGAGAGGCCCAGGCCCTGTTGGGGTTAAATTCTAATTTCTAGGTGAAATTCGCGGGAAGGCCTTAGACTCCCCTTTCTGTTGGCGCCTTGGCGATGTGGCTCCAGACCCCCAAACACACACTCGCACACCCAGAAACCCAACGTCTTTACCTCCCTTATTCTTGCTAAGGGAGAAATTACTGACAGAGCTTAACATATAAGCCCTCCCAGGAGACTCTGCCGCATAATTGTGAGCGAAGCTCGAGTCGAAATGAATACATCTCTAAGTATGGGATTGTAGTCACATCTGTGGGCCGAAATGGTATTGGCTGGGGAAGAAAGAAGTAGAAAAGGCACCCTCGGAATCCCAGACACCATTCTAAGCCCCAGATCAAGATTTGGGGTACAGCCAAGCCTACCTCTGGCTTGACGTGGGACTCTCAGCAGGCCCCGCCCTTCTGTGGCCCAGGTACCATGAGAAAGCTGTCAGAGGTGAAGCCAAGGGCCCCTGGGCCCTGCCATCCTGTGATTCCGAGAGTCACGGGTGCGCACACGTGTGTGTGTGTGTGTGTAGGGGAGTGAGCAGGGAAGACAAACCCTAAACCAGACCTCAGTGCATCCCCCCTGCCTTCCTCTAGAATCTCTGCCACGTGGGCAAGGGGCAGCACCCACACTCCCAGGGGAACCTCCCCGGCAGGGGGTGCCTGGGAGAGGGGGCCTCTCCCCTGATCCTCAGAAGACACACGCCAGTGGTGCTTCTCCTCCAGGCCCCAGCCCACACCTCTGCTGACAAGCAGCAACCTCCCACGGCCCCATTACAGGCTGCTTGCTTCCACTCTTCTTTTCTCAAAGAGAAAAAAAATGTAAAAGTCCAAACACGCGAGGCCCCGGCCAGCCCCTGCTTGCCAGGGGCTGACTGCTCTGATTAAGGCTGTGAGCTCCGGGCACCCAGCGCCCCGGGGCCCCAGCAAACCTCCGCAGCCGTTTCCCTCCTGCCTCCCAATTAACAGGCAGCCTGTCAGGGGCTGTCACCGCCACCAGACGGCCGCCCACCATCTGCTCCTTCCCGGCCTGTCACACTGGCGGTGAGAAGGGAGCGAGTCCTGCAGCCCCCGAGGAGGGCTCACAGCCCTGGGGTGGCCTGGTGCCCGAGGGGACCAGAGGTCCACCTTCCTCATCCCTCCTCCCCAAAGTTAGTGAGCCCCAAAAGGGATCTGTGCAGAGGAACCCAGAGAGCCACGGGGCCTCCCGAATGGGCAGAGAGACAGCCTGTGTCGGCTGGTGCTTTGGGGCTGTGAGAAACGGGCAGCAGAGGCCAGCTCAGAGGGAGACATTTGACCATCAGAGTGAATTGCCCTTGCGCTCCAGCCCAGCTAACCACACACCCACTGCCCCTCCCGGCTCCCGTCAAAAGGGCACCGGGCTGAGATTTCAGGAGCCCTTCACTATTTCAGCTTCTCCTCGACAGTTCTGCATACTGGGACACCGGGCCCCAGGCCCCACGGTAAGGCCCTGGCCTCCTCCTGTGGGCTTGACCTCACTTCAGCCTCAGGAACCAAGCCCACCCAGCCAGGCCTCCGCCAGGGACCAAGCCCACCCGGCCAGGCCTCCGCCAGGGACCAAGCCCACCCGGCCAGGCCTCCGCCAGGGACCAAGCCCACCCGGCCAGGCCTCCGCCAGGGACCAAGCCCACCCGGCCAGGCCTCCGCCAGGGACCAAGCCCACCTCGCCAGGCCTCCGCCAGGGACCAAGCCCACCCGGCCAGGCCTCCGCTAGGGACCAAGCCTACCCGGCCAGGCCTCCACTAGGGACCAAGCCCACTCGGCCAGGCCTCTGCTAGGGACCAAGCCTACCCGGCCAGGCCTCCGCTCAATCCCAAGCCCTCCATGACTGAGTTGATCTCCAGAAACACTCCCTGCTCCATGAATGGAGTTAGAAAGGCCTCTCCTTGCCCGTCTTCCTGGGGAGAGCCCAGCCTGTGAGACTGACCCCTGCCTGTCTTGAAAGCGGGCACTGCTGGCTTTGAGGCCTGCTGAGGGTGGAAGAGACCCACCCATCCATTCTCTATCCAGCTAGATGATCTGTGCCTCTTGCAGAGAGGAATGTGGTAGCCCCAGCTCTTCCTTGCCACCTAGCCTGAAAACCAATACGCATGTGCAGCCACGGTTGCCTCGGTAACTTCAGAAAACACCGTGTCCTACATCTGCGGGGAAGGAAACTTACCCTCCCGGGCACAACTTTGTGGCTTTGGCCATATCTAAAGAAGGCTGGGTTTGGGGTACATGCGTCCATAGTGGAAATGAGGGAATTGTTAGGGATGCCTCGAAGCCAGTGAAATGGGGAGGAGAGAAAGTGGACCACGCAGGCAAAGGATGGAGCTGGGTGATGAATGAAAGATGAGGGTGGATCCAACCACTTCTACAGAGAAGGGACTTCCCTTGAAGGTTGTCCTATTCCTAGGGTTGAGGGTAACATCCGGTCACAGTGATCACTCTATGAATATCTGCTGAATAAAGGAGGGATGGGAATCAGATTGTATTGTGGCTCTCCTAGCTTCTTCAGCACCAGAAAGACTTAGTATATGTCCTCGATACATTCTTTAGGCTTCAGTGCAACCACCATCTTTTCTCTTCCACAGGGAAAGGAGGAGTCAAAGAAGAAAGATGCTGAGAAAAGCAGGTCAAGAATAAAGGATGGTGAGAGAACACACTTAGACCACGTCGAGCGATGTGTTCCTCCTTCCACCGTATACCTAAAGACTCTAGCCTTTAAGCAATGGCCAAGCAGCTCTAGGAAGCCCTCATGTGTTCCAGAATTTGCAAAATTGGTAATAGAAGGAGGGGACGAGGGAGGGAAGAAGAGAAGGAAAGGGAGAAAGATGATGTGCTCCAAACTGGTCACTAAGCTACAGAAGAACTTACAAATATATAACCTTTCATTTGCATAAGGCAGTGCCCTCCACGCCCCTTGTAGAGGAGAAAATAAAGTTATGGAGACGTAGATAAACAGACACTAAATGCCAGCTCCTATTTATGGCAAGGAAGAACATATATCAAATTCATTAATTATGATCCAATTTGTGCTTGCACTAGGAAAGAATCATTTGCCATCAAAGGGATATCCTTCCCTTATTAAAGCCATTGAGATTCTCAGGAAGTGCTTAAGGGTTTGAAATTCTGTATTTGAATTTCACACATGCTTTTTACTGCTGGGACCGAAACTCAATCAACACTTGATAGTGCTGACACCAACATCCAAACCACAGGGGTCTTCACTCCTTCACAACAGACCTACAGATAGGGTCTGGCTAATAAATCTGCTAATTTGTTCTCTGGCTTTGCGCGCACATGTGTGTGTGTGTGTGTGTGTGCATGTGTGTGTGTGTGACACATGCATAAGCCTGGATCTTTTTTCAAATGCAGTCGAGGTAGGAATAAAAGGACCCAAGCCAAGTCAGAGAGGGAACAATTAACCTCATCTCTCTCCAATGTCCAAGGCCCGAGTGGAACCTAGCTGCCCAGGAGTGGAACTCTGTCTTCACTTTCATCTCAGAGCCAAACCAACAGGAGCACGTTGCTTAGAGACCACACTCTCCGTCAGCTCTGGGCCTAGGCCTTTGGTCCACGGCCAGACAGAGCTGGAGTTAGAAGCCAGAGCTCAGAGGTTATTACTCTTTCCGTGAACCTCTTTGGCAGGGCCTTGACTGTGTTTTGCCTTTTCTGTCCTTGTTTCTTGCTCTAGGATTCAGGCTGAGCCAGAGAAAGTCACTGGATTTTCTGACTCGGCCACTAAGTGCTCACAGAAAGCATATTGAATGGTATTGATGCCATAGAATGGAATGCAGTGGACTGGAACAGAAGGAATATAGCTTAGAGAAACCTACTGCCACCCAAAGGGACCTTTCCTTTCCTCAAGCTTCCTCACTGGCGACAGAGGGATTTCCATGGAGTCTATCAAATTCTATAGCATATAGCATAGTCTACAGCATATAGCATAGATAGCATAGCATATAACATGGCCTATAGTATATAGCATAGATAGTTTAGCATTTACCGTAGCTATAACATGGTCTATACTAGTATATAGCATATATAGCGAAGCATATATTATATAGCACATAACATAGTCTATAGCATGTAGCATAGATAACACTGCATTTACTGTACCATATAACATGGTCTGTGCATACATACCATAGCATTTACTATAGCACATAGCATGCCCTATAGCATATAGCAGAAAGAGTATAACATATATTACAACATATAGCATGGTCTATAGCACATAGTATATATAGCATGGCACTTACTGTAGCATATAGCATGATGTATAGCATATAGCATATATGGCATAGCATTTACTGTGGCATATAACATGGTCTGTAGTATACAGCATATATAGCATAGCATATAGCATAGTCTATAGCATACAGGATAAATAGCATAGCATATACTGTAGCATATAACATGGTCTATAATATATAGCATATACAGCACAGCATACACTATAGCATATAGCATAGTCTATTGCATATAGCATTTACTTTAGCATATAACATCATCTATAGTATATAGCATATATAGAATAACATTTAGTGTAGCATATAGCATGGCATGTAGCATACTATAATCTATAGCCTACTTGAGTATAGGGCAATTAAGGTCTTTCAATGCCTTGAAATGGAATTTTCCTGTGGAGCCAAAGGTAATAATAATATCGAGTCCTCTCACAACCAAAGGAGGTGCTATTGTTACTCCATTTCATAAATGAGGAAACTCTGGCCCAGAGAGGTTAAGTAACTTTCTCTAGATCACACAGCTAAGGAGGAACAAAAAGGAATTCAGACGTAGCCCTCTGTGGATAAACTGGGTGCAGGCAAGCAGGAGGCCCCAACCTCCGTGTGGAATATTACCAGTTCAGCACATCTTCCCAAGCCCGGAGGACCATAAGAGGCATGAATGCAACAACACCATCTTGAATTCCTGGCGGAGAGACCTCCTTCCTGCAAGTTCTCTTGCTTTGGCGTCAGGCATCGAGCTGCCCAGCTGTCCGTCAGCTCCGTCGTGACGGGGCAAGGGCAGGTCTGACTGCGTTGAACAGAAAAGAAGGCTGAGGCCCGCAGAGGTGTGATGCGGTGAGAAGTCAGAGATCAAGCCAGATTTCGCTTGAGTCACTTGGCCCTGTCCCCAACTCACTACCGTGCCCAGGACACGTCGCTGTTTCCTCCCTCCCACGGTGCCTGTGCCCGGCCAGCCCAGCCCTGGGCTGCAGGACCCAGACTTCCAGATGGAGTCAGGACAGGGAGCGTGACCCTTAGGAGAGAAGGAAGGACCCTCTATTTCCAAACATAGAGGGAGAAAAGACCAGAAGAGTAGGCAGCGTGCCTACAGGAGAGGGGCCAGTCCCCACTCAGGTCGGTGCCCCGACTCCGCCTGGCGTATACATTCCCACATCTTCCCACGCAGCTTCCAGCTGCCCTCCCAGCTTCACCTCGTCCCAAAGGCGACTTCTCACGGGAGATCTCTGTGCCTAGACTGTTTTTATTTTCCGCCTTCCCCCAACTCCCATCAAGGCCTCTGTGTGACATTCTCTAAACAGGAAGAAGTGAGAGGCCTCGTTTATGTCTCCTGATGCGTGTGGATTCTAAGACATGACACTCTGCCTCCATACTGGTTCCCTGGTCACAACCCTCGCTCCTCTCCCACCCTGAGACCATCTGACTGCACCTGCTACGTCCCAGACGCTGGGCTCAGCATGGACAGGAATACAAATAAGAAAACAAAGTCATTGCCCTGAAGAGAATTCGAGTCTACAAAATTAAGAGTTTTTATTCCGCCACTACACACTCGGCCAGACCATGAATGACCTGTGCCTCAGTTGTCCTCTGAGTCCTTTGGGAAACCATGCAATCCTCTCTATTAAGGCCAGATAGCAGGAGCTGAGCACTCTTGGGCGGAGGAGGGGCTGACAATAGCATGCTTTGAGCACCTACTGTGTACCAGGCACTGGACTAGAGATCCAACAAACATTCCTTAGGTCCCTAACTCTACTCTTCAAGGGGGGTGTTGTTTCTCCATGAAGAAATCATGTGTCAGAGAAGTCAAACAACCTCCCCGCAATCCCCACAGCCAGGAAGGCCAGAGATGGGATTTAAATCACACACCCCAGAAAGTGATGGAGTCACCCGAGTGGAGTGGAGAGTTGAATCACACTCATAATTGAATAAACTGTCAGGACCAATTTCCATAGCGTTTACTGATCACATACATGCACAGAACAATGTTTAGATTGATGATGTAAATGAGGACAACCTCTTTGGAGAGCAATGTGGCAATATTGATCAAAATTGTAAATGTACAAATCCTGCATGCCAGAAATTTCATTTGTATGAATTTATCCAACTGTGTTGGGATGCTCACTGAAGCACTGTTTGTAATAGAAAAAAAGCTGGAATCAACCTAAGTGTCCATCAGTAGGTAATCGGTTAAATAAACTAGTTCATCCATAAAATGAAATATTAATACTATGCATGCATTAAAAAAAGTGAGGGAGAACTGTTGGTACTAACATGAATGCATGCCCATAAAATGATGTTCGATGAAAAAGCAAGCTGCAGTGTTATTAGTATATGTATAGTATACTCCTGCTTTTGCTCAAAAGTAATTTACATGTAACACGCATACATACATGGACAGCATATCGACATTTAAAATGTCTGGAAGAAACACACAGAACTGTTGATGATAACTACCGCTAAAGAGTAGGTAGGAAACAGGAGACTTTTCAAATTATTTGAATTGCTTTTACAGACCTTGTATTACTTTTAGAGATTTTGACAATACTTTTTCAGGTCACCACATCCCACCTGTTGGAAATAGCTGAGAACAGGAAACCAAAAGCTTCAACACAGACCAGCCCTCCAGGAACCTGCAGCCCCAGACCTGAGGTCCTCTGTAGGGGCCTCACTGGCCATACAAGACTTCTTGAGAAACTCACATTTCACACTTACCTGGTCTTTCCTTCAAGAGCTGGGGCACCTGAAGGAAAGTAGAGACATCATGGGGGCTCTGGCATTAAAAGGCTCAGATCCAAACCTGGCTTCAGGACACCGTGTGGGTGGTGGATTCTCCCCATCTCTAAACCGGAGCAGTGCTAGAACCCACCCCAGGGGACGGCTGCGAGGGGGCGTGAGGACTAAGAATGTCAAAGCGTTTTATAAAGACCAGGTTGGAAACCGACCAAAAGAACTGAAGTCGCCTTTGATTGGCACCTCCCACTGGAGAGGCTGAGTCGTCAGAGGAAGACAGTCCCACCCTAGCCAACCTTGACATCGCCCTCGTCCCTTCTGCACTAACATGGCAACCTGATGGAAACCACGAGTGCTCAAAACTCTCCAAAGAACGTCACCCACCTCTCGAGGGCTGGAGGTCTGGGAGGATGTGGCCGTGGAAATCGACCCCAGTGCCAAGTGCCTTCCAACAATGAGACTTCTGCGTCAGTTTATAAATCCCCAAATAATATCGGTTGGTTGAGCTGTTGATTAAAATCACCGATGGCGTGTCTGATGGCTGCCTGGAGACCCAGGCACTGAAACGGCAGTGCGACGTCCCAGGAATCCTTCAACAATGAGCCTTCACTCATACCCTCTCCTGTCCTTTTTTCCCCTGGTATTTCTGCACTGCCTCCCCACCCCCACTGCAAATTAACCCTCCCTGTGTCAGCAGAAACTCACTCCCCTAAGAACACTCCTGGGCTGGAGAAAATCATCATTAACTTAATAGGCTGGTATAATTACACGAAATAATGATGATCATAATAAGAATATAGACTTTGGAGAAAGCAAACTGAGTTTGAATTCCAACTCCACCACTCATGAGCGAAGTCATCTTGGATAACTAAATTTCCGTTCCCTTATTCGGTTGGGTCTGATTATAAAACAATTCACACAGCTGTGAACAGACAAGAGAGGACGACGCTGCTATAGAAGGGTAAGTTGCGAGTGTTATGTGGGGATTGTCACACCTCCCTGCAGGTAGCGTCAGTGTTAGCGCAGGCGATGCTTTCTGCAAGCCACCAGGTGTCCCATGAGCAGAAACGGGGCTCCAACAGACAAGGCCATTTCCCCAAAGTCGTTCAACTGCTTCAGGGGACTCTTGGAGTGAGGTGTTCTGACTCGGAGTCCAGTGGGCGGAGGGCGTGAGGAAGGTTCCGTGTCTAGCTCAGGGGCAGGCACAGCCAGAGCACGGGTCTTGCCGGACTCACCACCATCCCACTTAGCTCCCTTCGGGGCAAAGCAATAGAGGGCCAGCCCTGGAAGTGTGAGGCTGAGTCAGAGAAGAGTGACAAGATAAGGAACAAGCCTGCTCGGGGGACCGTGGAAGCCCAGCCCCGCCAACAGGCCTCCTCCGCCAGCAGTGCCGAGGTGACTGGTGTTCAACCCTCTGAAAGTTCTCACAGCCTCCCGACATGTCAACCAACTATTGCATCAAACACTTGTTGAGCACCTACTCTGGGAAAATCACGTGGCTGAGCCTCAGAGCAGCCAGAAAAGCGAGCTCCCTGTGTCCTTACTATCATCCATGTGTTGTTGTGTATCCTCCTAGGACTGTGTTTTCTCCGCAAGGAATTTGTAATCCCTCTTGTTGGGGAGAGAAAATGCAAATGCATGAAAATGTGATGAAACCCACAGTAGGCGGGGCTAAGATCCCAGGGAGGCGCCAGGAGCTTCCAGAAAGGTGAGAGGGTTCATAGGCTGGCAGAGCAGCGGAAGGCATAGCCCTCCCTCCTGTGGGGTTTTGAGTGCAGAAGGACTTTCCCTGTCTGCTAGCTAGGACATCGTGGGATTTACGCAGTTTTTCATATTGAAGGTTCTACCTCAATTGGGCGTGTCATTATCTGAATTTTTAATTGCATAATAGAACATGATAGAAAATATTAGATCTTATCAGATATATCAAAGGTAAGTAAATACACACCCACACACACAAAAAACCACACACACGCACACACAGATACAGATACATGTGTGCTGGGTCACAGTGGAAAATACCTATTTATTTATTTATTATTTATTACAGGGTCTCGCTCTGTTGCCCAGGCTAGAGTGCCGTGGCGTCATCACAGCTCACTGCAACCTCAAACTCCTGTGTTGGAGTGACCCTCTTGCCTCAGCCCAGACTCCATCCTGCAGGCATGTGTCACCAGGCCCGGCTAATTTTTCTATTTTTTGTAGAAATGGGGGTCTCACTATGTTGCCCAGGCTGGTCTCAAACTCCTGGCCTCAAGCGATCCTCCCACCTGGCCTCCCAAAGTGCTGGGATCGCAGGCATGAGCCACCATACCCGGCTGGAAAATACATTTCTTGCTGTGGGTTGTGGTCCCAGTTTGAAATACACTGAACTAGAATAGGGAGGGAAATGACCCGGGAGAACTAGTGGCTTATTTAGATGGAAAGGAGTGAGCCAAGGTGAGGGCAGAAGAGGAGAGAGGCGTCAGGACAGAAGGACAGACCCCTGTCTCCAGACTCCACCCTGCTGGAGTCCGACCCACCCTGGCTGCCACTCGCTCCCTCCCTGCCCGCCTCCCCACCCCCACCCCACCCCCAACCCGACTCCTTCCTCCCTGCAGGTTAGCGGGATTAGTCCACGGCCTTGGCTGCTCGGACCTCCCACAGCTTCTAGCGCCCCACACCAAGCATATCATTCTTTAAGTGTTTCATGCGTGAGAACACAGGACCCCGGGCCTGGAGTAGCTGTGTGACTTTAGGAAAATTATTTAACCTCTCTGAGCCTCTTCGTCAGACAGTGATGAATGTTAACTGCATGTCTATGGCTCTTGTCTGTAATACTGCAAACATCTCTCAAAGGAGAACCGCACCTTCTAATTCTGTAAACCACCCCCCACTGGTGCTGTGAATAATGCTAGACACATAGTAGATACTTAACATTATCATTGAACTTGGAAACCGTGCTGAGAAAAAGAAAGAATAATCAACACGCACCAATACCATCACCTTCTACACCAGCATGCTAGCAGCAGTAGTCAACATGCGTGCGCACACACTTGCACACACACGCACACGCATGCACGCACACACATGAGCGTGTGTGTAGAGATCTCTCACCTGGTCGGGGCGAAGCTCCGTGCCAAGCAGCCGATGCCCTTTATTCAGATGGAAAGGGAGCTGCCAGGCCTTGGCTCCGGTGCACAGGGCTGGTCCACAGCGAAGTTCGGTTGTGGGCGGTGAGTGCTCAGCCCTTTCTAGTCACTCGCGCGCGCTTTCCCAGACCCAGAGCAAAGCCGACCTTTGAGATGAATACGTAACCAAACTTCCCACAAGAAAGAATCTAGGAGAAAAGGTCAAGGTAGTCAAAATCATTCCTCTTTCCTCCTACAAGTAGCGTCTAAGGCCCGCTAGACAGATGAGCAAAGCCTGAAGCACAAAGCTTGGGGGTCTTTCTTTTTTAAAAAAAGGCTGAATCGTGGTCTAATCCTTTGCCCTCCGGAAAAGCCACGCCCAGATGGCTAAGCGGGGCTCCTGTAAAGAGGAAATCTCCCAGGAAAAGCCTGGAGACATGAGGCTCCGGCTCTGCCTCAGGGAGGGGTGGGGATGAGTCTGTGTTTCAGGGACAGGAGCAGTAAGGTGGCTCCAAGGTGGCCTCTCTCCAGCCAGAAGGCTACGCAGCCCCACCCTAATTCCTCTGTGGACTAAGGATAAAGGTATTTTTTTCATTCTGCTACCAAAAATAAAAATATAAAGGTTATAGATCAGACCTAGAAAGAGCTTTGGGACAAATGAGCTCAGTCCACTTGTTTAGAAATGCAGAATTGGGGTGTGGTGGCCCCTGCCTGTAATCCCAGCACTCGGGGAGGCCAAGGCAGGAGGATGGCTTGAGGCCAGGAGTTCGACACCAGTCTGAGCAAGAGCGAGACCCCGTCACTACAAAAAATAGAGAAAAAATAACTGGGCGTCGTGGCATATACCTGTAGTCCCAGCTACTCAGGAGGCTGAAGCAGGAGGATCGCTTGGAGTCTGAGGTTGCAGTGAGCTACAATGACACCACTGCACTCTAGCCAGGGTGAAAGAGCAAGGCTCTGTCTTAACAACAACAAAAAAAGTGCAGAATCTGATGCCTGGACAGCAAAGTGTCTCGAGTCAAGTCTAATGGACCTGAGTCCGGCCCTCCTGTCTCTCTGTGGGAGGGCACCTTTTTGTTGGGGTTTGATGTTGTTCGTGTTGTTATCTTGGTTTATTTTATTTTGTTTTTCCCATGCTTCCTTAATATTTCTCTATTTTTTGGTTTTAAAAAGATATCCCAGTGACTTTTCTTTTAAAATCTGGTGATCAGAAAGCCAGAAACTTTTAAGAAGGTTGTGGAGGATATCAACAGCGGTGAGAAACACAGGTTTGCTTCCTACTCCTTGTCCTGTTACGCGTCGTCCTTGTTGGGGGAGACTGCTCCCAGGTCAGCTGCCCCTTAGGAATCTATTGGATTAAATTTGCAGGGACAAAGGCTTTGAGATATTGTGCGTGCCACGTGGGTGGTGAGCGGAGGCTGCAGGGTGTCAGGCAGAGGTCAGAACACCTCTGTCAAGACATCCTCCAAGGAGTTCTGCCCAAGCACAGGGTTTCCCTGCCCTGCACTCGCTGGGAGGCTGCAGGATCTCTGCACCAGCCCCAGATGACCCATCAGGGCTGAAATTTCTCTTCTTGAGCATATTAACCAGCTCTCCTTGGAGAAGGTCAAATAACTTGAGCAGTATAGTCAGAGAGACCTTGACTCTGCCAGTCTCACACACACACACACACACACAGAGACACAGACACACACCACACACACAGAAGTGTGTGCACACACCCCCATGCTTAAATTTCACAGCACTTTCCTTTTACGCTAAAGCCCAGCCTCCGTGGTGTGGTCCACAGGACTGTCCCTGGGCCCAGCATCCTCCCTATTCCTCTCCTCGCTCCAGTGACACTAAGCTAGCTGCAGTTCCCCACAGAGGCCATTAAAGCCTCTGTGCCTTTGCACATGCTGTTCCCCTCCCAGGAATTCCTCTCCCAATAACCCCTGGTGAGCCTGAGTCATCCTCCAGAGTCCTTCTCGGGCATCTCCTCTGCCGAAAGGATTCTCTTCCCCTCCCTCCTGCTCCACCTGGAAAACGTCCACTTCCCCCGGAACCCCAGCTCCAGTGCCTGTCCTTGGTGGTGGTGGCCTTCGTCCTATGGCAGCACCGTCACGTTCCTCTGTCACAGCTCCAGGGACCGAGCTCTCCAAACCAAAGCGCAGGACGCGCCGTTTCATGAGCACAGACGTACCTACGGAAAGACAGTGGGACAAAACACTTGAAAATGAGACTCTCCTTACAAAACCCAAAACCTGGGGTCACGGTTGTTAGACTATCACTCACACTCGTCAGATTCGTTCCTCAGGGCGATCCCACCACCTGTGACCTTTACCGTGACATTGCCTTTGTCTGCCCAGCACCCACCACGGGACCCCACACGTGCGGCCTGCAGGTAGGCTGGCTGGCTCACAGCTGCCACCGCTGCTCACAGGTGCAGACAGTAGCCAGCATTGCTGAATGGATTTGAAAAGGAGGAGGGAAGGCGGGAGGGAAGAAGCAGGGGGAGAAGGAAGCAGGGAGGAAGGAGGAGAGGAGGGAAGGAAGGAAGGAAGAAGGAGGAAAGAGGAAGGAGGAGAGGAAGGAGAGAAGGAAGGAGGAGGATAATCCCATCTTCTCAGCCTTTCCCTCTACCCCGTCCCAGGAGAATATGGTCCTCCCAGCTTTCATGCAGCTGTGAAGGCCACAACACCAACCCTACATCCTTCATGGGACTGTGGTGACAGGGACACAGTAATCTTCAGTACGATGAAGCACTGTGCCAAGCAAAGAGCTCTGTGCAAATGAGCCCCCAGAGACACCACCCTTAGCACAAGACACCCTGCCATTCCTTGGCCACGGCGCACAGGACCTTAACAACGGGAACCAAAGCAGAGCACGGAGTGTGCATAGAGCTCAAACCCCAGGGGCCAAGGAGTCCCTCTGCCTTACGGAGCACGAAGCCCCGAGACCTCCCGACACCAACACCCTCCGCCACCCCACCTCCAGCTCACCCCATTACAGGCTTGAAAAGAAAAGTCCTGAACAATATCCTGCTTTCGGTTCCTTTTAATTAAGCACACACAAGAAAGAGAACCACCCCTGGGTTTTGTCTGTTGTACTTTTGTTCCCGGATCTGTTTGTACTTATTCCGAAATTACATAATTAAAAAAAAAATAATATTAAGTAAATGTGTGCATCAGCCTGACAAGCTGCCTGGGCTCACCCTCACTTGGGAACCACGCTGACAGCCCCTTTTATTTCTCTTCCTCGTTTTTTAAACACAAAATATGTCACACCTGGAAGTAATTAGCATAATTTTTACTAATTTATAGCTAATTACACAATTACTTTTCTGTGAAAGGTTCTGGAAAGACACTTGAAGTAAGTTTCACCAACTCTGGTAGGCAAGAAATTGCTCGAAAACATTGTTAGCTTCAAACATTTGGATGGGGGAACACCCAATAAAATAATTCTTTCCTATTCCAGAGTGTTCAAATATGACAGGGATGTAATTTCTCGGGTAATTTACAAAACAGAATGTTTAAACGTCTCTGTGGATCCAGCCCAACAGGAGGCTGCTGCCCAAGAGGAACCTCAGAGGTGCTGCTTGTTTGACTGCAGTTGGTTTCCCGGCAGAGCTGAGACTTGAAACTGCCAAGCGCGACTCTCCCTCCAGGAGTAAACCAACCTCTCCACAGAATGTGACCCCTGGAAGGTGTCTCACTGAGCTCCTAAGAACATGTGAGCTCAGGAGGCCTGTCATGAATTCAGATCTTTGGAGCCAATTGACTGTGAAGCTCCAAGATGTCAGGGCCAGAGTGAACTTCATGTTTCAGATGGCACAAACAGAAACCAAAATACTCTCCAATTCAACGAATATTTTTTAAGCCCCTACTTGGTGCCCTGAACTCAGTGGGAAGATTTGCAAAAGGAACAATTCCTGCTTTTCTTAGTCATGCTGAGAAGGCAAAAAATATCTGCCAAACAACCTACAAGGACTTACTGAACTCTGGTTTAGGCAGAGAGAGAAACAGGGCAAAAGAACCAGAGGCGCAGCCCCTGCCCTCAGGAAGCTGACCAACTGGAGACAAGAGCCACACGCGGGAAGCTGTGGCTTAGCGTGGCGTCAGTCCTGGGCGAGGCAGCGTCCAAGGGCAGCGTGGGCTCCGGGTGCTGCGCAGATGGGAAGACGGCAACTGGGCAGAGGCAGTGGAGTCTCATCTCTGTGCGACGTGCTGGGGGTGGGGTCCATATGTTCCGCCAGGCGCACACACCAGGACCCTGGGGAGGCAGGGAAGGTGACGATGGGTAAATCCTCCCAAATTCTCTAGCAGAAAAAGGAGCTCTGGAAGCCAGAAGCACCTGAAAGCCATCAGGGCCCTGGGGAACCCCCTGGGACCCTGAGTTCTGGCTGTGTCTGTCCCAGGGGTGCATGTTTGGTCGTGGCCCATAGAAGAGAAGGACACGAAGTCATCAGACCTGTAGGAGAATTCGTCCAAGGCCTGCAGAGTTGGTTGAGAGGGAGAAGGGCACGTGGTCACAGCAGGCATTCGCAAAGAGGCAACAGCACCCCACCCGGACAAAAGCCGGTTCTTGAGGGATAAAAAAGGCTCTTAGATATTGCAGAGATGCTGGGCCCCCCAAAGGGCCACAGTACACAAACAGACACAGCTATGGCTGTGGGATTAAAATTGCATGCTGGAGGTGATCGGGAAAAACTGTGTAAAAAGTCACGTGTGGCCGTCAATAATGAGAAACAGAGGTGAGGAACAAACACAGGGTCTTAGGAAACTTCTCCCCATCTTCCCAGTGACCCTGTTGTCCCCCCCCATCTTCTCGGGGTTCACCACTCCTTCCTCCCAGCAACCTCAGTAACCACACTTGCCTGTCCTGTGGCAGGTGTCCCTACACTAAAAGCTGTCACTTTGTAAGTAGGCCTTGCCTTCTGGATTGGGAGTTGCCAGGGTCAGCGGCTGCAGGAGCCATGTTGCACCCCTGCCTCCTGCCCCTGGTGCATGGCAGCCGCCCCGATCACGGTGACCCACACTGGCTGAACTGTTCTGCCATCGCAGGTCTTGCTGTAAGGACCCTGGTGCAGGAGGGAGCCAGGCACTTGGAAGAGACCCGGCGGCTGCCAGCCTCACCTCCAGGCTACTGAGACATTTTGGCAAAGGCCTGTCCTCTGCCTCCTGCAGAAAGTCACATTAATAGCTCACACTTGGCATATTTCTTTTCACTTTTTCAAATTACTTTCGCAGCTGCCGTCATTTGACCCTTACAGAAACCCTATGAGGCAGGCAGAGGAAGTCATTAATGGCCACTCTTCGCAGTTTTCCTCGTGCAGCCAACAGGTAGGCCTTGAGCAAGCACCTGTGGCCCCGGTATTGAGCTGTTCTCGCATGGCAGGGACAGCAGGGTGGCAAAGGCCCTGCCCTCGCCTCGCGCGCAGTCTCCGGGGAGGAAACAAACACCTGGCAAGATAGGAGCCTGATCCCTGTTGGGAACAAAGAAAGCAGGGTAATGAGAGAGGGAACTTAGACAGTGTGCTGCAGACACCTGTCGGCTGAGGTGCCAGGCACGGTGTGACCACAGTGAGCACAGGCTGGGATGGAAAGGGCGGGATGGAAACCGAGACCTGGGGCGGGGGCAAAATGACTGGCCTGGGGTCGCGCCCCCAGCCTCCCATCATCTAAGTAGAGACCTGGGTCACAGGGGCGGGTTTGGTAAATGCACACACACATGCACACACGCTCACGCACGCCACACTCATTAACTGCAAAGGAGGCACCAGGCCGGCAGCACGCACCACCAAAGCACCTTAAGGACAACTGGAGAGAGGCTGAGCCGCCCGGGCACCTGTCCTCCTGCACCCCTGGCGGGTGCTCAGGGACAGGACCAGGAAGCCGCCTCTCTGAGCAGCACCCCGGCCCCTTCCCCGGCTCACGTGGCGGCTCGTCTGCCCCTGCGAGCGATGTTTATTATTCAGCAGGACGTGATGAGACGGCGCTGCGATTTCAAAGTCGGCTGGCGGTTTCATTAGAAAGCAATCAAGGAAGCTCTGGACAATTAGTGGGAAGGCTTTGACAGAGGGAATGTGCTCAAGCCTGGTAGCTCTCACCAGCACCAAGTCGGAACATTTTTCTTTCCTTTTTTTTTTTCCCTGCCGCAGACATCTGAATATTCATTCTTTCTCCTAAACATCAACATCACTGGTGACTCAGTGGCCAGCTGCTCCCTCCCTCCACTCAACAGATGCTTAATCTGCGCTCTATGTCCCTCCAACTTGGAAAGTCTCCTTGACCCTCCAATGGAACACTTCTCTCGACAGCCACGGCCCCTCACACCACGCAGCCCATAGCCACGCGGCCAGCCGTCACCCTGCACTGCGAGCTTGACAGCGGCTACAAATGAGCCCAAAACATGTGTCACCCGGCCAGGACAGTGAGTCAGGGGCTGAGTTTTTGGCTTACGGCAGACTCACTAGGTGCCTTGGCACATTCTGGGTACCTTACACACATTCCCTCTACTCCCCACTGCAAACCTGTGAGCATGCTGTGAGGGATCCCCGTCTTACAAGAAGTAGAGACGAACAGTATCTGCAGCTAGGAAGGCCACACGGCAACAAAGGGGCTGAGCGAAGATGCATCTGACTCCAAACCTGGCCTCTTTGCACAGTGGGGTGGTGTCTCTGGCTCTTGTCAGCCTCCGCGCCTCGGGCTAGCAGCTGCGGGGAGGAAGGAATCTTGGCTACCCCAGCAGACGCACAAGGGCAAGGTGAAGGTCTCCCAGAGCTGCAGCAGGGGTGTGGAACCCGGAGGCAGCAGGAGCATCTCGCCCCGCACAGGAAAGGCTATTTCTGTCCAGGGCTTCTGTGCTGGACAGCTGGCGACCCCCGCCGGGGGCCGGAGGCTGCGTCCCCCCCACTGCCAGGCTGGACTCGCTAAGGAGAGCATTGCCTTCTCGATCCCAGGGCAGGCCCCTGCGCCTGAGGCATCGCAGCTGGTGGGATGACTCACCCAAGAAAACCACCTGGCTTGAGGGCCCGTCCTGATTACGGCCCCATTAACTCAGAGAGAAGAGTCTGTGTTGCCCACGACCTTCACCTCCCCAGATGAGTCGTCCCATATGTAAGAAGGTTGGTTTGCTTCTTCTGGACTGGCTGATTTTCTCATATGCCGCTGCTCACGCAAGTAGGACAAACGGTGGATTTGAAGTCATGAAACCAGGGTCCCAGTCCTGACTTGCACCTGGACTGACAGTGAACACACGGGGTCAGTCCCTTCTCCTCTCCTGGCCTCCTTTCTCCCACTGATGAAGGGGGGGGGGCGCGGTTAGCCCTGGAATCTCATCCCTGCAGGCCGCCTGGGATGGCGTCTCCCTCTGATACAAACACTGGGACGGGTTATGGGTGGGGGGAGGAGGCAGAGAGAGAAACGCAGGAGGCAGGAAAACGAGGGCACAGCCAGATGGACAGAGACAGATCGGAGCGGGGAAGCCACCTAGCCAGGGACAGGGAGAACAGCCTGGTGGGGTGGGGAGAAAACCGGAGCCCCTGGTGTAAGCAGCCTCTCGCCAGTATTGCTGGAAACAAACAGTGACAGATTGCCAACACGTTACAGTGGAAATTACCAACATGATGAGACTTTTGCACCATAACCAGCGCCTCTTGTTATCCCATTAACAAAACTGATGAGACCAGATTGCTAATGGGAGAAAACGTTCATGTTATATTATGTCACCCCTGCCCTGCGTGGAGAACTCGACCAAAGGACACACCAGGAGGCACGTGGGGATCCCCCGAGAGCCGATTGACCTTAGACACACTTGGGGAAAGCCCCGGAAAGCCCCAGCCTCTTCCGTGACATCCAGAAACACCTGCACCTGCCACCACCAGCACCACTCAGGGTGTCTGTTCACACCGCCGAGCTGGGCGCACACGGCTGTCAGTCAGTACATAAAACAGGAGCCGGTGACCTTTACAAAGTACACGAGGTACGCTGGCAGCGCCGGGGGGCAGGGAAGGGCAAGTGGGCAGTGCCGTGCCTGAATTTGTGGAGCACTGGAGTCCAGGAGTCCAGGTCACTCCCACCTGCTCCTAGAACAAACCAACCCATCAGAGCTCACCGTTATTTACATTTTTACCTCCGCATCTGGCCGCTGCCACTATGGCTGGGCTGGAGCGAGCCAGGCTCTTAATCCCATCAGCCCCGGAGTTCAAACTGTCATCCATGCCCTGGGAGGTGGCAGGGACAGGGCACACCTGGCTCTTGGAAGTTTCTGCCCAGGCATTTGAAGATCTTTCCTCTCTGGGCCGGGGACAGATTTCCTGCTCAGCCAACCACCAGCCAGCGAGAGCAGGATTAGGAACGTCACGGATGTTCACTTCTCTCCCAGAAAAACCCTCCAGTTGCCCAAACCTCTTAATGTTTTATCCCCAGTTTTTTCCCTGGGATAATCACCGACTCCTCCAAGCTCCCGCCACCGCTGCAGAGACCGGGGCTGGCTGCAGGCTGTACACCCTGGTAGTGGCTCAGAAATGTAACTGGCCAAAGGTTATTCTGAGTAATTGAATGGCAAGGGCTTTTGTGAACCAAACAGGGACTTGTCTTTGTCAAAAAAGTCTTTACAAAGTACCCAAGTGCTGGGTGTCAGACAGGACAAGTTTTTTAATCATGTTAAAATGATTTATTTAAACGTCAAGCCATGTCACCTCACTTCCTTTCATTTTTCAAACTGTTTGTGTTTTTTATGGATGATAAATTTATCTTCAGACAGCCTCAATATGACTAATTAACTTTGAAATATAAGAACCAGATGTGTGAGTTGGAGAGCTTTCTGAACTAACGCCAAACGGGCTGGTGGAGTTTTTTCTTCCTTCTTTTTCTTCTTCTTCTTCCACGGTACAAAGAGATTTCTTTCTACCCCTCTCCCCCCGCCCGGAATTCTCTCTCCCTGGAATGACTAAGCGGAGACATTTCGAGTAACTGGGATCGCAGGACTCCGTGAGCAGTGAGCACCACCGCTTCTGTCTTGATTGTAGCCTTTCGGGGCCCAATTCTCTCCCTTCTAAAGTGACCCCAGAGTGCCACGCTGGGGTGGGCAGAGCTGGCTTCGGAGGAGGGACTGGGAAACTTCCCCTCGCCGGCCCCTGCTTTCATAATCCACCCAACGCAGGGAGCTGCCAGCATGCATTTGCCACATGAAAGCCAGTCGCCCGCACCGTGGCACAGCGCGGTTTCTTCTAAAGAAAGTGCTCCCCTGTGATGTGCTCCTCAGATCTGCCTCCTCCCCGACGCCTGCAGCCCTCGAAGCTCTCCAAACTGACGCACTTTTCAGCAGAGGCCCATCTGGGGGTTGGAAGCCACATATGTGCATCTGTGTCAGTGTGTCCCTGTGTGCCTATGTGTGTGTTTGTGTGTCTTTGTATGTGTCTGTGTGTATTTGTGTGTGCATACGTGTGTCTGTGAGTGTGTGCTTCACTCTCAGGGACAGGACAGCACCTCAAAATAATTAGGTGATTGCAGAAAAGAAGATTCATTTTTCCAGGACTCATGTAGCTAAGTAAAAGGGACCAGAGCAAAAGGCATGAGTTCAGTGCCTCAGTTTCCCTAAGTAGCAACTGCAGGCTGGCTCACCGATCTCTCCACCAGAAGTAGGTTGAGGTTATTTTAGATCACAAGTATGAAAGTGCTTTGAGTGCTTTGAAAGACATGATCTGCATCCCAAGGGGTTATTAGAGTAATTACCACAATTATTATACCATCCTGGTCATCACCATTATCCTGCCTCTTGAAGGCTGGGATTTCTCACCTGGGATAATCCCACGCACTTGGGAGGTCGGGGGCGTTGCTCGCCGTGCCAGGCCTCAAACAGAACGAGAGACCGTGGACGTGACTCTTCTCTGTCGAGGGAGGAAGGCCAGCAGAGCTCCCCCGGCCCAGGGAGAGGAGAACCCTGCACTTCACGCCTCAGACTCTGCTGCAGGCAGACGATGACTCAGCCACCCCCGCAGCCAGGCACGCGTGCGGCGAGGGAACGGGGAAGGCTGTATGTGGAGGCTCCTTCCCTTCGCTGCACAACCCTTCCCACCAAGGCCCCTGATCCCCAGGAAGGAAGGAGACGCATCCTTCAAAGAGGAATCAGCACTTTAGCAGATGTTTCTGGAAACTTAGGAAGAAAAGGGACTTCAATAAAGGAGGAAGAGGATGTTGAAGGAGAGTGTAAGCGCCACACTTCCCAAATCAGGTCACGCCCGTGCTGATGCTGACACTGCTCACCTCACAGGCCGGTGGGTGGCCAGAGCAGGTGGGCGTGTTTGGCGGAGACAGAATCACGGGGGAGGGGCCTCCGCACTCCCACCTGGGGGCGTGCCGCCATCTGCCATGTCCTGGCCCTCCTCTGGAAGGCAAGCAGCATTCCACCAGGACTCCTCGGGGAGTGGGACAGGGAGGCTGCAGGAATACCGAGAACTAAAGTGTCCCGTGGTAGCCACCCAGACGGACGAGCAAACACCGCAGGGACCCGGCGCGAGCTTCCCGGCCACCACACTACCTCCAGTTCTGCAGGACGAGCCCCACCCCCAACAGACCACCTTCTCAGTCCTAAAGGTCTACGTCCCCCGGGACTGCTGCCGCCCGCCAGCCGGAGCAAGCTGCAGCCCAGACCCTCGATGGATTTTTTTCTACTGCACCCCCCCCACCTCAGGGGAGAAATTCAGATAATTTTCTGACTATTAATAACATTTCCTGCTATGCCAAACTCAGATAATTATGGAGCTTACCAAATCGCAGGATCCTTCACTAACTGACAGCTGGGAGCAGGGAAGTCTGGGAAGCCCGCAGACTGGGGGAGCGAGCCTTGGTCTCTGGGACAGCCTGTGACTGCCACCTCCTGCGGCTCTGGGAGGAGAGGGCAGGCCTGTTTCTGCTCGCCTGCACCTGAGAGCACCCTCCCTCCCTCGCTCCCTCGCTCTCTCCTCGCTCCCGGCTTCCTCCTCTGCCCCGTGGAACTAGGAGTTTGCACTTATGGGCCAGAAGGGACCCGCTAGCCCGGCCAAGGGAGCCCACCGTGGGACACCCGTGCTGCTCGTCAGAGCCACCGGTGCTTTTTTGAAACCAAAAGACCTGGACTTGCGCCCCTTCCCCGCACAGCCAGGCGAGCAGCCTTGCCTTCCGCCTCCAAGTGAACATAACAAGCAAAGAAACTTGACTCTGGAGCTGTCAGACTTGATGTCTCAGAGACCCCGGATCCAAAGGCCCGTCCCCCCGGCACAGATTGAGATATTTAATAAAGTAAAGCCCCGAGGATCAAGGGGCTGCAGGCTCCGCCGTCCTCCCCGCACTCGCGCTGGAGTTCTTTAAAGCCCGCTCGCGTCTGTCTCCCTCCACAAAGCCTTTCATGCCGCCTCGCCAGACTGACATTTTGACAAGTTGCCACGAGTGACATCTGATTTGTACAAATTTCAAGACTAATAAATCTACCTGTCAAAGCGGAAACTTTAAAAGGAGCTAAGCCCAGCGGGTATAGTTTAACAGAACTCAAGTTGATGAAACTGTAGGATGGAGAAATTATATCTGTCACAATCCACCCACATTAGTTCTGCAGAAATGTTGGCAACTGAAACAAACGTCTTTCACGGGTGTTACCGAAAAAAAAAATTAAAAATTATTTTTTTAAAAAAAATTTTTTAAAGCAAAAAAAAACGAGATTGTTAATACCCCGAGTAACAAGGAACAGTTCTATTTGTAAACTAACAAATTTTATTTATTTAATTTTTAATTTTGTTGCAGATGTTAAAACGTGTCTCTCCTCCTACCTCCTGGGCTGTCTCCCTGGAAATCCAGGCTTTCCATTCGAGCTGGGGGCCATCGGCCACTCGGGGGCCCCCTGCCCCTCCCGGGCAGAGGCAGTACAGGGTGAGGCAGGGCTCGCAGCCCTAGGGGTCCCGGGGGGCTCTGCTCCCCGATCCCACACACTGAGTCACTTTCCCGATGCCTTCTGGCTTTGACCTGGATCCCAGAACCTGCCCCCCATTCTGCGCATTGCTGTGGGGGTTTTTTAAGGTTGTAGAAGTTTATGGGGAAGGTTAAGGTGGACAGCTGAGCTCAGAGGAACATAGAAGCCTGGCTAACTTTTTGTTTTATTTTTATCTTCCCTTCCTGTCTCCAACAAGTCCACTTTTGTCCTGAATCGTCACACCAGAAATGTTGAAGAAGCCAGAACTCACAGATCAGAGCAAGACACTGAGGGAAGGGGCTTCTTGGGACACCCGTATACCCAGGAAAGCAAAGAACAACAGAGTCTGAGACAAAACCCCTCGCGTGATGCATCCTTCCCCCACCCCACACCCACGATCTGCGCTTCTCAGCTCCCAGCCATGGCCCTCATTGCCCTCAGGGGTGAGCAGTTTTCTGTTTGATGGCGGCTTCAACAAGCCATAACCTCCAGATAATCACCGTTATCACCACTGCCTTTCCTCCTGGGAGTTGGAGATGAGATCTGATTTGCCCTCTCACTCATATGGTTAAGAAGCAAGTAGGCAGGGGCAGGGAGGATCTTTTTCCCACGTTCAGCTGAAAACAGTGAACTCCGAGTCACCCAGTGAGTTAGCAAAGGAACCCAGCCCTTCCGGGCAGGGACCGGGCCCTTGCTTGTAGACCGGGTGCTCCTTTCTGTCTCTCCCCACACGGGCAGCTTCCTCCAGCCAATTCTGACCTTCTGCTTAATTTTCATTTGTCGGGGACACTACCTCGATGCTAACACCTTCTTTTCTGTTTCTTGCCCTGCTCGAGGAGTTTGGTATGTGCACATGGTGACAATAAGGACAATGTTTTTGCTTCTGCTGCTGATGAGGCTGGAGCAGAACTAAAGAAGGTCTCGAGTGACAACTGAGACAGACCCAGAAACCTGGAGCAGCTGTCTTTTCGGTCAGGGACACAGTGCCAATCTTTCCACAGCGAACTGGGGTTCCTGCCACCTCTGCCCAATTCAACATTTTTCCCTGTCAATTAGATATTTATTGAGCAGATCCCATGTCCAAGACACCTGCTCAGCACCGTGTGAGTGGCGGGGAAGTGCAAACCGCAATCTTTGTCCTGAAAGGGTTCACTGTCCACATGGGGTGTCGAAATGGTGATGTAAACAAGACGGCACAGAACAACATAGATCCTGATCGAGAACAGTGAGTTCAAGCACAAAAAGAAACCACGGGGTGAAGAGGGCATTGGACCCAGCTCCGCCACCAACGGTGGGACCTCAGTAAGAACATTCTCTCTGCAAAATGAGACGGCTGACCCGAAGACTGGAAGCCCCTTGCATTTTCTGTGGATTTCTGAGAAGAGGAGAAGCTGGCAGATTATATACGCAAAAGCTCTTTGCAAACGGCAGTTACGCAATTGCTAGTTGTTGCTATTGTCACCGTGGCCTGAGCTGAACAGGCCTGTCTTCACGGGGGGATCAGGTTATGATCCAGCACCAAGCAGAGCAGATGAGGAAGCGAATGAACAAATACATGAAGAAACAAGCCAGGCCTCTGAAGGTGGGTGGAATTCCGTCACGCTCTGCCTCACTTTGCCGTTGGCACCCACAGCCGGGGCTGCAGCTCCCAGCCTCTCGCCGGCGTGTAGCAAGCCCTGGGGCCTCCCGTGCCCGTAAGAAGCAGGCAAGGCCAGCAGACAGCAGGTTGGGGCGGTGAGAGCAGCGAGAGACGACTCAGAGGCAAACACCAATATTGCTTTTTCCAGACCAGATTGAGGCAAAACCGCAAATGAGGACAGCACACCTTAGAAGTGGGAGACCTACCCAAGGTCACCAAGCCACACCCTCCCAGTCATGGCCCAGGGAACAGGCAGGCTTGCCAAGCTTAGAACCCCCAGGATTCAGAGTGGGGTGCAGCTGCGTGGGCCCTTGCAGCTAGGTGCCTGGGGAGAAAGTGGGGAGTGGGTAACTGTGCATCTTGTGCACGATCACACCGCAAGCCAGTGATTTAGAAACTGCTAGGCTGAGTTGAGTTTTCCTCTGGGACAGTTGCTTTCTTTCTTTTGTTTGTTGTTTGTTTTTTTTTCTCTCTCTCTTTTCCCTCAACAAGATAGTCCCTCCAGGAAAAGGCTCAGTTATGCCAAATGTGACTAATAAAAAAAAAAAGTTGTTTAAAGGCTTTTCTCTAAAATAAACATTTCACTTTATATTTTATTGGATTAGTGTTTGCTAACCTCCAAAGTTTCTTGGCTAGCAAATTGGAGACCATTTCCCTTACATAATGTGCTTCCCCCGATTGGATGGGGTGAGAGAAGGCAGGAAAGGCAGGGGGCCACCGCCGGGCAGCCCAAGGCAGGCCCAGGGGCTGAGGCCCCGTCTGGGAGCTGCGGGCCCAAGGCACAGCCTCTCCCTGCACACGGGCAGACACAGAAACTCCCTGGCAGCTCTATAGCCCATTGCCTCCTGTCTGGGGTCCATTACCCACGCGGCAGGGGGAACTTCAGTTCCAAAGGAGAATGGAGGCCCATCTCTTCCCACTGTCTCCCGGCAGCATTTTGGGTTTTGCAACCAAAGAGAAAGAGAAAGAAAAAGAAAAAAATCTTGAACTGTTTTTCAAATGTTCTGGGTCTTGGCAAACCCCAAAATGCCTTTTGCCAAATGCTTTTTTCCCTTAATTTTTAAACCTCGGGTGTATTTCCAGAACAATCCAATCCATCTGCTTCTGATTCATTTACACTTAACTCATTAGGAGGCTGTTGCGTAAGGAGCAGTTTGACGTCCCCAAGATCCCCGGGTGAGGGAGGCTTCTTCCCCCTTTGAATCAGAGAGAGGCGTCTTGCCAGCTGGGCATGGAGCACAAACCCAAGAAAGTGGAAAGCCTGGCTTGAAACCCCAAGTCCCCACCCATCGTCCCATCATCTTTCCTGCTCTGCCCTTCCCATCAGATCGTTATCACTCTATTTGCCGTTATTGTCATTAAGGACATAATAAATGGTCACCTATTACTGTGTGAGCAATTTCTAAGGGTTGAAATCAAGGCGAGAGGACGTGAGGATGTCCCAGACAGAAGCACAAAGCAGAAAAGCCTGCTGATTTCTGGGGACATGAACAACTAGCAAATCCAAGCCATAGGTTTCGGTTGTATCTGCAGGGATCAAGGAAACTGGTTCTTTTTTGTCGGCCTGTCTTTCCTGGAAAAGATGTTCTTCTATCTTCCATTTCTTCATTAGCATCATTCTCAAAACCACCTTTATTCAAAAAAAAAAAATACAAACTGTAATGAGGAACTCCTCTGTGTTCAGCTGTGCCCCATGCAGGGACCACACTGGACACAAATGGCAGGTGATGTGCTCTCCCGTGCGGACTTTGCAGCCCGTCCGGGGAAACTTCTCGTTTTTCCATGAGCCCATGTCTTTGGCAAGACAGCCCCACGCCAACTGAGCAAGGTACAGGGAAAGCGTAGGAGTCACCCACCGGGGAGAGCTCATGGGGGCTGTACCCGCCAGGAACAACTTCGCCGAGGAGGCTGGTTTCAGACAAGCCGGGCTGGAAGATCAGCCGTGGCTCCACTGAGAGGAAGAGGAAGCAAGGATGAAGGCCCAGTGGCAGGAAGGAACGTAGCATGTTTGTGGGGTGCTAACAGCAACCACGTGGAGGAAGGGAGGCCGGTCCGTGGAAAAGTGGGCTGTGGGTGATTTAGCGAGGACGTCTGGGTCTAATCACAAAGGCAGGAGTGAGTCATCGGAGGGCTGTGCACAGGAAGGAAGGTGGAGATAGCGTTGTTCTGGGAGAAACAATCTACGCTGAGGGCCAGGGCGGGCAGATGTGAGGGCAGACTGAAGGTGGGAAAGCAGTGGCGGGTCTGTGCAACCACTTGGGCGAGGTGACAGGGATCTCAGACAGGCGGGTGGCAGCAAGGAGGAGAGAGAACGAACCAATCCGTCAGACTTTGGTGACTCGGCAGCTGAGGTCCCTGAAGAAGTGGGAAGGGCTAAGACGATATGAAAACACAGGAACATGTCGGCTGAGAACATTTCCCGCTGCAGAGGACATTTACACAGCGGTTCATACGTGCCAGACACAGTGCCAGGGACCTCGCGTGAATTACCCCACCGTCCTCAGCACGGAGAGGTAGAGCGGGTACCGTTATTATCCTTGGTTGACTATTGAGGACTAGAGCTTAGACGGGTTTATTAATTTGCTAGTCACTGAGACACCTCTGCCCACTCCTTCACCTACCTCAATCCAGCTTGCCCCCAACTCCTTCCAGAAACTTCTGTCATACAGACCTTCTCCCTCCACTGCCTCCTCTGAGACTCCCCATCCGACATCAGCATCTGAGCGCGGATTTCCTAGCTCTGAGGCTGGGCACTGCGGGAATCAGCCTCGCCCCAAAAGTACTTATGTGCGTAGCCCTGGGCAAGCCGTTCAGCCTCTTCCAGTTTATTTCCTTGGCTGTCAGCTGGAGATAAAGGGGTCATTGTCAAGATGAGATGAGAAAACGCCTGGCGCATAAAAAACACTCAATGAACGGTATCTATCAATATGATGACACTTGTTTTTACTGATCATGCTGTGATAGACGAGGTCATGTCCAAAGTCTTAGAGGTAGTAAGTGCTCAAGGAGTGTTCTTCCACTTGATCATTTCCGTGGCTATCTACGACCTTTTGGTATTGGTATTTACAGTCTTAAAATTGTTACATTTGTGCCACTGCCTTTAAAACAAATGTATGGGACGAGGGCATCCTGCCGTGGCGTGCTTCAGACAAGGACCTCCAAGGGCAGGACAGACACGCACAGCACGGAGCACGACGCTCTCAGCCTCCCCGTGGGAGGAGCCGCCTGCTCACCCAGGCCCTGGTGCGAGGGCCGTGGCCCATGCTGGCAGCCAGGCCAGTCCTGGCAGCCTCGTGCCCTCCCCAGAACGCTGTCCCCACCCCCCGCTAGCCCTGAGCAAGGTGTGGAGGTTGGGGAGAAGAGCTGGAATTTGTAGGGGGAAGCTGGTCACACTTGCCTTCAGCGACACCTTCTCTCTGGGGCCCACTGAGCCATCCCTCCCTGCCTTCCTCTGGCCACCTGGAAGGCCAGTGCCCTGGGGGGCCCTGGGAAGCTAGAGCACGTCCCCATCAAACTCAGCTCGCACCAGCTGCCCCGGGAAGAGGACAATCCACTGTGAGGTGTGAACGCCTGATGGCACATGAAGCACGGAGAGCAAAAGAGGGCGCAGCCTTAAGCACCTCCCTCCCCAAAACACACGTCACCAGTGTGGGAAAGAAGCCAGGAAGGTAACTTCTGCAGGGAAGAGGGGGTGGGTATTTCAGGGGCAGGTATCTAAAACAAACACCCTACTTTTGATTTCTTTTCAA
>VBSM01000500.1:6161416-6174632 GCA_008086735.1 Cheirogaleus medius
TGCCTCGACCTCCCAGAGTGCTAGGATTACAGGTGTGAGCCACCGCGCCCGGCCCTTTTCAATTTTTTTAACATACATTTCAACAGAATGCAACAAGGGATTTCTGCAAGGGACAGATATGGAGATCAAAACAAAAAGAGCAGGGAGCAGGGAGGAGGCCTCCAGCAGGGGAGAGCCCAGGCAGGCGGTGGAAGAGCTGCAGGGATGGTGTTCAGGTACACGAGCCGAGTGTGGGAGAAGGCACCCAGCTCCATGTGGCCTGGAGACCCTTCCTGCAGTTGACACAGTGCATCTGCCCCTGGGGACCAAGAGCCAGGGTCAGCTGGGACTGGGCGGCTGTCACTGTCCCTGCCCAGCCAGAGCCCTGGCAGGGCCGGCTGCCACAGGAGGGAAGAGGAAGACCCAGGACAGGAAAGGCACTTGGGACACACATCCCAGGGCTCTGCAGAGCGACGCTCCCCGGTGGGGAGAGAGCCCCTCGAGGGTGGCCGGGCCCTGTCTCCCCATGCAGGGCAACGAGTGGGGGCCTTTCTCTCCACTGCAGCATTCTTGCCGGAGAGCTGGGGCGGTCTTGTAGGCTCCATGAACCGCTTACCAATCCTTGGCCCTGGCAGTTGACTTCCTTCTTCTTTTTAATGGGGATTCAAGGCCAAAAATCGGCACTCGCGCACACACACAGACTCGCAGGGAGGGCGGCAGGAAGAGTCAAACCCAAGAGCGCGGCGCAGGCTCTAAAACTGTGCAGCCTGTGCTCGGGAAATGTCACTGCTTGGCTGAGGCACGGGCAGCCTGGCAGGCAGGGAGAGGCAGAGAGCAGGAACCGAATTTAGGAGTGACTGGAAGGTCGACAAGAAAGAAGAGCCAGCGCGGCGTATATACATAGAAACAGGGAGCGCTTTGAGCCCGGCCCGGCCCTTCCCAGCACCCGCAGCTGCCTCTGGGCTTGAAGAACTGGCCAGAGTGTCTCCCTCCCAGATGCAACCCACACCCAGCCTCTCCTGCCTCTGAGCCTTTGTTCCGGTTGATTTCCATGCGTGGAGTGTTTGTCTGCCACCACACACATGCACACGTGTGTACACATACATACACATAAACACATGCATACACATACACATTCACACATGCATGCACATGCATACACATACACATTCACACACATGCACACATGTGCACGCACCCAGATGATCTCTCCAATCTTATAGGCTGGCTCCAGCCTCCACCTGTGCTCAGACACCTCCCGTCAAACCACATCGCTCTCCCATCTTCTAACCATCTATGGTTCTTCCCGACGCCCCAGAACTTTTGATCATTTGAGCCAAGGGTGACTTAGCCCTTGATCCGAATCTGCCCTTGTATTGTTTCCTAGAAGTTCAAGTACGTCCTGTTTCCCCCACTAAAAACGGCGTGCCCCTGAGTTCGGGAACGGTGCCCCTCGCTCCTCCTGTGTTGCTCACTGTGCCTGGCACATGGTCAGGGACAGCACGGAAGGGCATGAGTGGGGGACAGACTGGATTTGGGACCTCACAGTACTGACTGGCCACCAAGGACATGCACATGACCGGGAAGAGTCCCCAGGCCTGAGAAACACCCACGTGTCCCTCTTCCTTTCCTCTGGTGAGCAAAGGGTCCTTCTGTGTATTTTTCTCTATCTGAATTCCTCTCCAGGCTGGTCACATTGATGCCTAATCACAGCCAGTGTTCCAGAGCTCCATTTTGTATCGAAAGATGTCAAAAGCTTTATACTCAAAAAACCACAGCATCTAGGAGATTAGACCAGGAGAATTTAACTCGCTTAACTGCTGTAACATCTGGTTAGGGAGATTACAGCTGTTTACCCGAAAAGTAAACAGCTCTGAACTCTGCCTAGGCCAGGAGGAAGGGAGGGCCTGTCTGGTGATTTTATGATCTTACACGAAGAAAAAAGGAGAGGAGAAAGGGGAGAATAAAAGATGAGAGGTGATAATCTCTGAAGTGGGATCACTCTTGTGCTGCGGCACATGCCAGAAATGAAGGATAACCATCTTGCGCTCTTGCTGAGAGCTGGCCCACGTGGACGGGAGGCCGCTGCTGCTGCTCGGTGGGCGTGAGGGTCGAGGGGCCTCGAGGGGACAAGAGAGATGAATGTTCCTGGCAAAGGAACATGGCGGGCAGCAGGGAGGCCCAGGCAGAGAGCTGGGCAACTGAGAAGGGTTGTCTCAGCCCCCCTTTTCCAGAATATATATATTCTTAGCTCCAATTATCTTAGAACCAGAGCAAAAGTCTCAAACACCAAGAACAGAGATTCTCAGTGGTGAGCAAGAGGGCAAGTTGGAGGGAAAATCATTGCCAAGAAAGGGAGGGAGTGAGAGGAAGAGAGGAATGTGCCCTTTGAAAAATTGAATTTAAGATTTACTTCAAAAATCTTCAAAAATTGCTTTCGTAACATAAATTGCAGCAAGTCATGCTCCATGAAATCTTAGCTAATGAGGCATAATTTTTTTAAAAAAATATATGGTTAGAAAATACTGATTCTAGTCTATCTTTCCCATTTCACAGGCCGGGAAACTGAGGCCTAGAGAAAGCAAGTGACTTACACAGGATCACACAACTGGTTCCCAGCTAAGCCAGAAAAAAGGAAACAAAATTACAGATATTTGTGTTACAAAAGAATTATTCTCTCAGCAAGATTGCTCCCCCTGTGTCACCACTGGGCTCCTGGGATGCCAAAGAGCTTTGCCCAAGAGCATCACTCAGGACTCAGCCTGTGGCTTTGTGCACCCTGATTATGTCCTCAACACAGTCCAGGGCCGGAGTCCTTCTCAGGATGTGTCCTGACCTCATAGGAAGCACGGGGCTCTGACAGCAAGATGTGATGCGTGGCCCCTCACCCTACTAGCTGGATGCTTAGAAAACTCCTTAACCTCCCAGCCTCAACGTCCTCTTCTGTAAAATGGGGACCCACGTGGCACAACTACCTCTCAGAACTGTTGTCAGGAACAAATGAGACCGTGTAACTCAAATGCTTGGTGTTCAGAAGACATTCTGTTGTCTTTCGTTCCTTCGCATCATTTCCGAGAACTTAGAACTGTTCAACAGACGCCCTGAGGTCGTCAAGCGCTCATCTCACGGATGAGAAAACCGAGAGCCAGTGTGGGGCGTCCCAGTCTAACCCTCGGTCCCCTGTGGTGTGGCAGGGACTGCCACGCACCCGCTGCCCAGCTCTGAACCCGCCTGTCTGCAACACCCTCCCCACCCAACCCCTCCAAGTTTAGAGGAAAATCGCAAAACCTGTGTCACTCCCTGGAAGATTTCCTACCAGTGTTGCTTTTAGAGCCTTCCTTAAGGGAACGCTTAAGGGAATCTTCCTTAAGGTCTGGACAACCCCAGCGATTCTGTACCTGCATCTTAAGGAAAGGGCTTGAGCAACGGAATGAGAACTTCAGGTTAAACAGAAGGAAAGTTCCCTCATGGGTCGTGGACCCGAATTCAGTTCCTATTGCTGCTATAACAAAATGCCACAAATCTAGTGGCCTAAAAGCACACAAATGTATTCTGTTACGCTTGTGGAGGTCACAAGTCTGAAATGGTTCCCCTGGGCCAAAATCAAGGTGTGAGCAGGACCGCGCTCCATCCTGGAGGAATCTGTCTGCCTTTTCCGGCATCTAGAGGCTGCCCATGTGCCTTGGTTTGAGCCCCCTCCCTGCGTCTTCAACGCCAGCAGTATCGGGTCGAGTCTTTCCTACGTAACACCGCTGACTGTGAGTCTCTGGTCTCTTTTGCTAGAAACGATCCCTGTGGTTGCACTGGACTCACAAATAATCGGGGTGGCCTTCCCACCCCCAGGGCAGCTGATGAGCAGGTGTAATTCCCCCCCAATTCAACCCCCCCACACCGTGTAACAAAACACAGCCACAGGTTCCGGAGATCAAGACACGGACATCTTGGGAGAGCCACTGTTCTGCCTGCTCGGTCCTCAAACCTCCTCCCCACCCTCTTCCCTGCCGTTGACAGAGACATTGCTGGTTCATCAGAACCTTCATTTCCTCCTCTGATCCTGTCTCGGACTCCTCTGAAACACGATGCTTCCGCAGTCACCATGAATCAGTGGGACTTGGCCAATCAAAGTGGCGAAATCTGCTGCCAGCCCTGCCTATCCGAGTAAACCCTGGGGCAGGAGCAGGGCTGTCTGTGAAGTGTTCATCTTTGCAGGTGCCGCAGGGTTTTGTGTCGTCCCAGCCAAAGACAGAGATTGTAGAATGCCATTCTTCCATCGAATTCTGGGCACCTAAGTGACTCCACTGGCTACGTGGGCCCCTCCCAATCCTCCATCTGGGACCACAGTTGATAGCAAAGCATCTTTCTGGTCAGTTTTGGGGGGACTTTCTGTCTAGGCACTAAGTTGTCCCACGTGGACATTTGTCCTGCTTGATTTGGGGTCGCCGGACCATACCTCCTTCAGTTACTTTCTGAGTCTGCACAGGGCACCCTCATTCCTTGCAGGGAAGGGGACGCTCGTTGCACCGAGATGCCCCTCGCTGCTGCCCGGCTCAGAAAGAAACCCACGGCCGAGATATAAAGGGAAGATCGATACAGGTGTGCCCAAGACACGCACGGGCAGTTTTCTGGTCCCCACTATTTCGGTCCCATTGGGCTGGTCCAGGACACCTGCCAGGACACGGGGCACTGTCACCTCTTGCTGGGTGCTGCCGTCCCTGCCACCACAGATGTGCTGGAGGCCTCCCAAGGCCATAGGACTGCTGGTTTTCTGCAGGGCAGAGGAGGGGCGAGCCTGTCTCCCCACTGTGTGTGTTACCCTCAAGACGCAGCCCAGGGCTTGCTCCCCATGACCCTTATGTGTTAGTTTAAACCATTCTTTCCATTTTTATGCATAACTGTGTTGCTCTCGATGGGTCTCCCGATGAAGTCCAGCGGGGGCTGCACTGTGAGACAAGCCCAGCAGCGAGCTGCGACCAGACCATGCTCAGAACTGCTCCTTCCCTGCTGCAATGGAAGCTCGGGACCCAGGTCAGGGGTTTGTGCCTGGTTCCCTCTTTCTCCAAGACGAGCGCCTTCCCGAGAGGCTCACGGTCTCTGGCGCACACAGACTTGTAATCGGCCCACACCGGCAGCCAACAGGCCTACTCGGAGACATCTGAGCCAGGCCTGGGGGTCAGCTGGGGGTCCCTGCACAGCTTGTGTGTGACAGCCTGCCGTGTAGGAGCAACACTGTGCTGGGCTGCCCGGCCGTGACGAGACCAGGAAGCGGAAGCTACGGAGAGACACAGATCATTTTCCTTATATGTTGAGCCAAAATCCATTAATAATAGATCCATCTATTAGAAATTTCTCAGGTGAGTGTGAGTGCCCTGTAAAGTGAACCGTTTAGTCAGATGCCAGAGGAGGCCCTAACAGGGATGTCACAAAGAAGATGCTCCAAGTGTCACATGTCCAGCCCCAGAAGTCTGCACATCCTGCCATCTTTCCCTGTAAGATGTTTGTTGGAAAAACACCTCCTGAATTGTCCTTTAAAAAAAAAGGGTCCCAGGTTTAGCTGTCTACCCCGCTTCATTGCCCGTGGAGAATAATCACCGCAAATTCCTCTTCGGAATCTGGTTTTCAGGACTGAGACCCTCCTGGTCTGCAGACGGAAGACTGTCGTGCAGTAGCAAGGACCTTCTGCAACTTGCAAGGGTGTTTGCACGTGGTGGGGCCAAAGACCCACTGAGTGACAGCACACTTTGAGAGTCAAGTTCATCCAGGAGAAGGGATGATTCGGGGAGCACAGTAGCTACCCTCAGATGCGCTGGGGGCCGCGTGAAGCAGAAGTGCATCGTGTGTTCAGTGTGGGGAGGTAAGAGGCACATTCATGCTTTGGAGTCAGACACTTGAGCTGGAGCTGTGTGTCCCTCTCGTGTAAATCATGGGGTTCTAGGCAAGGTGTGTAAACTCCCCCAGCCTCCATTTCCTCACCTGGAAAATGGGCCTAATAACACACGCGTCACAAGGTGATTGTGACAGATTAAGACAAGGATGTGAGAGCACACTGTGAATGGCAAGTGGGCTTCACCCGCCAAGCTGGGCTCTCCGAGTGCACCTTACTCAGCTCTGCGCACCAGTGCCCAGCGCCCGCCTGCCGGACACGGTGCCAGTGTTCAGTGAGTGGCCTCTGAGTGCACTTGATGTTCCTCCAGGGGACAGAAGGCAGTCAATAGTTACAGGTTCTAAGGAAGCCAATCCTCTCTTTAACTGGAGAAGTGCTAACAGCCAGAGTGGTGCACCAGGTTGACTCAGAGGCCGAGAGGCATTCAATCCCAGAACGTTGCCCGGCCATGGGGACGCTCTAGAATGAACTCTAGAGCGGGATGTGAGAAGTAGACGGCAGCAAAGCCACACCAAGGTGAAGATACGTCACTGAAAATCTCCCTCACTCACCAGGCGGGAACCTGCCTCACACACCAGCATCTCAGCACACACGGTCCAAGCCCAGGCCTGGCCACAATCACTATATGTCGTGCACTTTGGGGATGCCCATGAATGACTGTGAATATGGAAACCAGGTCGTCTGCCTAGACCTCCAAATCCAACGTGCTGCAAGGTTGTGACTCTTCACTCCTGTGTTTGCGACACAGCAGACGAGCACCAGGGTCCCTCGTTCACTCAAACAGGCATGGATAGAGCCCCTAATCTATGACAGGCACCACATGGGCGTGGGGACAACGTGGGGTAGTGGCTGAGACGGGGGCGACAGCAGGAATAGGGAACAGCATTGGACAGACCAGATTTGCTCTGCTTTAGGGACACGCATATCTATCAAGGACACGGACTTTATGTAACAACCAAACAAACCCACTTATAACTACAAACTGTGGAAAGTGTCATGAAGGAAAAGTAAGGGGGACATTGAGGGACTGGACGGAGGACCAGAGTCAAGAAAAGGCTTCTCCGGGCAGGTGACATTTGACCTGAGACCTGGAGGCTGAGGCGGGAGCCGGAGGAAGAGAAGAGAGAAGTTGTCCCAGCGTTTGGGCAGAGGCAGGAAAAGTGGCTGAAGTTAGTCCAAAGGTGTGTGCAACTAAAAATCGCCAGTAAACATTTAAACACGTTAAATATCTTTTCTGTTTTATGCTAAACGCAAGGGATAACCAGCCGAGGCTCTTCAGCAGAGAGCGAGGAAAACAGATCTGTGGCTTTAAAAGATCACCGAGAAGAAGGGAGTGGAGGGGACAAGAGCAGAAGCGTTCTGAAACCCCCGTGGTTGTCTGGGCGGAGGACAGTGGTGGCTTGCACAGGAGCAGGGTGGCAGCCCAGAGCTACTAACAATATCGATTCCCTCTGAGCCACCACTTGCAGGAAAAGGTGAGGGAGCTGGGGAAGAAAACAATTCTATGTGCTCAGGGAAAATTATGGGAATAAATTGAAAGCAATCCCAAAGTCTTATAGAGTCTGAAGACATATAATTAAAGTGAAACGACAGATCCTAAGCACAGATCGTTCGCACAGCCTCAGGCTACTACTTAAAGGAAAAAGAATAGAGGGAAATACACCAATATGTTACAGCAGTTATCTCAGATTAAGGGCGCTTTTCCACTTCCATCTTTGTGTGTTTCCAAGTTTTCTGCAATCGTTTATGTGTTTCTTCTGTAATTAGGAAAAAAATATCTGTATTATTAATTTAAACAATAATATTGTCTTCTCACTGTCTGGGTGTGTGTACAGGAAAGATTTCAGGGTATCCACTGGGATGTCACCTTCCCATTGTGATCTTTATCCTCCCTGGGCAGTGGGGGAGGGGCAGTCCCAAACAGCCATAGCAGGCTGTCACGCTCAGCACCTCTCTGATCCTTAGGATAAAAACACATACCTGTCATTGCTTTCTTCAGTGTCCCTGATAACACACACAGTTCCTCTCTGCTCATGACCTGCTCACCTGGCCACATCCACCCAGAGACGCTCACCCACTGCCAGTCTCTGACAAAAGGGCTCCCTTCTGCACCCCAAGACCTCGCCCAGGGCTCCTAAGTGCCTGTCCGTTGGACCAGAGAGAGATTCCTGACTCCAGCGAAGGCAACCGGATCTTGTCTCAGGCATCTGGAATGGATGCCATGAGCCTGAGTTGGGGGAACGGTACCTGTACCCAGACAAAGACGTGCTCGTGCGGCACTGGGGCGCAGGTGATGTGTACCAAGCCAAAGCCGCGAAGAAGCAAAAACTAAGACTCAGCCCCGAGGAAGCCCAGACGCAAGAGAGGCGGGTAGGAGATGCACCACTCCAGGGAAGGCAGAGCAAGCAGCCTCGGTGCTGCCTGCCCACTTCCCGCGCCCAGATGGTCTGTCTTTTCTTAGATGTCTGCGAGATGGACTGTCGTGTCCTTTCAGAAAAAATCCTGTTTACTTGAATTTGAGGAGCTTCTCTTCCTTATAACCAAAGAGCTTCAACTAAGAAATTTTCCTTATTTTCTGCTAACAGCCCACCTTCTCATCAGCCAGCGGATCATCCGGCATGCTGACTATCAAACCCACACCTGTGCCTGGAGAAGACCGTGACCTAGAGTGTCTTCCCCACCTGTGGAGTTCCTTCCACCCAAAGGCACCTTCCACCCAGCCAGGTGAAGCCGCACTCCAGCTCCAACCTGGTGCCCCGTCCATGCGCTCCACAAGCTGACCAAAGCAAGAGCAAGCTGCCACCCTCCTCAAAGGCCACGTTGCCTCTCCATCAGGAAACACGCAATGCCCTGTGTCCTCATGAACTCCCCAAACGCAGAGGTTTGCCCCTTGGGGAGAGCCCCCCCTCCTCCCCGGAGGGCCAAGGGCCTGGCAGCCACTGCCTCAAGCTGGAGGAGAAAGGGAGTTTGACAGCTCCAAGGTAAAGCCTCTTTTTATTAAGACAACACAGCAAACTTTTTTTAACCGCAGCTGACATCACTCTAATAAATCACCATCATGTCTTGTGGGATAGAAAAAGCCAAAACACTGTCACATTTGATTTTGCTGGCTACTCGTGTCTCGAGAACAAATCATGTGTTTTTAATCAACAACACTTTGTTTTGCATTTCTCATACCCCGATACTCTTTAAATAGTCGCTTTTACCAGAGGGCTATTTTAAACCCAGGGCCAGCTTCTTTGCAGAGGACATTAGGAAACAGAACACCGTGTTACCGGCGGCTCTCGGGGCTTATCCCGGGCACTTTCTCTGCCGTGATTATTATGGGTTATGTTGCTTGTATCTGTCTGTTTCAGAGGGGGCTTTCCTCCTTCCTCTTTGGGAATTTAATTAGATGTCTTCCCAGAAAGTTGGAGTTTTTTGGTTTCTCTAACAGGCAACCCGACGGGTTATGGGAAAACGGCAAATTCCCAGCCAAGGGAAACAGAGAGAGTCACATCTGGGACTAGGATTCTGAAGGAGGGAGAGAGGAGGTGGCAGAGGAGGGGGTCTGTCGGAGAGGAAAGGAGCAATAAAACAAGATTTCCGGAATGGCACATGTCGATTTCGGCATGCAAACAGGCCCCAGACGTCTTAGAGGCAGATGTGCTCTGGCTAGTGACCCGAAGCTGGCATGGTGCTTATCCTTGGGTTTTCTGGGAATGGGTGGCACCTCCAGGCAAGAAGAAGCTGTGTGCAGGAAGCTGTCAGGAAAAGGGGCCACTTGCCTGACTGCCGGATACCCAGGACCTCAACGGTGACGGGTAGGTGGGTTCATCTCGCCCACAGATCTGTCTCTACCAACACCTGGCTTTAGGAAGACAATAATAAGGCACCGAGACAGAAGATCCCAGTCTAGAGAAAAACTCTATGCTGTTTGCTGAACAGCTCACTTAAGCCCAGTTGTACGGTCCAACCAAACACAGGCATGGCTACCACGCGGCCCGGTTGTCCACCACCAGCCCTCAGCCCCACGGCAAAATTCTTTTCCTGGAGTGACTAGTGTCACCCTCCAGCACAGATCAGATCAGCGCTTTCTTCTTCCACGGCGGTCCCAATCGTTCCTCCTCTGCTGATCAGATCACGCCACATGGCGCACAGGGTGGCCCCTGGCTGCCACAGCCAGACCTGCTGCGTGTCACTCTTCCTTCCAGGGTCTGAGCAGTAGTCTAACTGCAGGGGACTCTCGATTGTTCAAAGTTCATTCTTTAATGAAGAGTCTTCGTCAGCTGTATACACTGGGTGTTCCTTTCTCTGTGTACTATGCCACAAATTCATGAAATACGGTGTCAGCATGATACTACTCCCCAGAAAACCCACTCTCACATTGTCCCCTGCATGAGCACCTGCTCCCAAGCACCTTCTGAAACTGTGTTGGGAGAGGGGCGGTAGTGTATATATACACATATATCTCTCTGTCATTAAGGCAGAAAAGAACCTACCAGGCTGGGTGCCGTCTGGAAGGCCCTTTCCCCTTACTCGGAAGCCCTTTGCTCCGTGGTCAGTTCCATCTCCCTCTAACAAATGCAACCTCAGTTTCCTGAGCCAATGTTATTACCTGTTCATTTGCAGCCTCACTGGTTTTGCTGCCGTTACCATGCCCACCTGTGGGGGTTTCATTGGGCCAGGTAAGCGTATTGGGGCTATTTATAAATCCAAGTTGGGGATTACTTTTCCAGTTGAGTATTAAAAATAGGCATTTAAACTCATGGCCTGGGTCCCTAATGTTCTATAGAAAAGGCTTTCATTCATTTGATTATCTTCAAGAATAAACGAGAAAGCATGGAAGGATAGTGAAATACTGGGAAACATCTCCTGGCTGCTATCTATATGGGTATTCAAGACTCGATTGGGGGGGGAGGGTGTTTTGTGTGTGTGTGTGTGTGTGTGCTGTGGGTGTGCAGAGGATTGCAGATTCCAGGTTTGGTACCTGGCAGGAACGTTCCTAAGCAAACCTCAGTAGTTGCCACTTGCATCTCTTCACATGTTCACCGCCACTTGCTCCCGACGGTCTCCCATCCATGGCCACCGCCAGGCGCACCAAGACATGAGGATCAGGAAAGGTTAGAGACTTGCTTCTCAGAGCGTGGGCCACGCGTCACTACACAGCCACGCTTGTCAGAGACCCAGAAGGCCTGCTCCGCCCCACGCCTACTGACTCAGACGCTGCCTCTTAGTAAGACCCCCAGCCGACGCGTGTGAACACTGAGTTTGAGAAGCACCAGTATTCCTTAATCACAGCTACAGGTTAGCATCACCTAAGAACGCTCAGAACACTATGGATGCTAAGATTTAACTTCAGATCAATAAAATCAGAATTTCTAGATGTGGAGCCCAGGCTTTGGAATTTTACCTATCCCTAGTAATTTCAATGTACGGCCAGGGTTGTGACTATTGGTCTTAGAAGAATAATCTTTTTTAAAACATCTACTTTTTATTTTTTATTTTTAGACAGGATCTCGCTCTATTGCCCAGCCTGGAGTGCATTGATGTGATCATAGCTCACTGCAACTCCTGGGCTCAAGAGATCCTCCTGCCTCAACCTCCTGAGTAGCTGGGACTGCAGGCATGTACCACAATGACCAGCTAATATTTTTCTTTTTCTTTTTTGTAGAGACAGGGTCTCACTATGTTGCCCAGGCTGATCTCAAACTCCTGGCCTCAAGCGATCCTCCCACCTCAGCCTCCCAAAGTGCTGGAATTACAGGCATGAGCCACCATGCCTGGCCAAGAATAATCATTTATTGAGCACCTAGTATGTGCCAGACATGGATTAGTTTTACAGAGGGCTTCTTTAACCTGACCACAACCCTGGAAGGGTAAGCCCTGCTCTCTGTACATCAGGGATGGCATGTCCCATGTCTCGTGGGTCCCATGCCTGCAGGCATTTGAACCCAGAGCCCAGGCTCCAGGCACCGCCTCTTGGGCTGTCACCAGTAGCAAAATCTCCGCATCTCAGGACTACTAACAAGCAGGGAAAACAGCCATGAAGCTCCAGGAAGCCCCGGCTGGAGGAATGAATGTCCCTCTTATAAACAAGCAAAACAGGCTGAAGTAGGAAGGAGAGTGTAAAAAACAAAGCACAAATTTGAGAGTGCCGCCACTGCACAGCAGGGGACCTACTGGGTCCCCCTGCCCGGTGGCCTCCCCAGAAAGGCCAGCCGCAGCACCTCGAGACCAAGAGACCCGCCACCGGGAGGGAGCGTCTAGCGGCTCCTGCCTAGTCACATCCAGAAGGGCCAGGCCGGCCAGGTGGAGGACTTCAGCTGGGTTTAATGGGACATTTATGAACAAAACGTACTTATTAATAAACAATAATTATAGGAGATCAGGTGCTCCAAGCGGAGCAGTTTACATGGGGCCCCTTTTTCTAACACCCTCCATGAGCAAACCCTGTTTGAAACGCAAACATCCCTGCTGTCAACACGAGTATATAAAGAGACCTGGACTTCTGTAGTACAATTCAAAGGCCTGCTGTTAATTGAAGGCTTCATGATGCACAGGGTGCTTTCCCGGGTTCGAAGCATTTCATCCTCTCACGAGAAGCCCGTGAGGCAGGTATTTTTCCTTATCTCGTTTTATGGATGAGGAAACCGAGGCAGTGGCAGTCCCCAGGTCACACAGCTAGTCCCTGAGTCAAAGAGCCGGAATTGGAACTCAAGCCTTCGGGTGCAAGACTGCTCCGTAGCTGTCTCCCAAACCATGCTAATGTCATTCCGCAAAACCCCAATGCTGCCAGAAAATGTGCCCTTCGCTTCTAGAATTCTCTTTGCTGCTAGTCATCGGAGCCCGTATCCCTAAGAGCCCACATCCTGTGTGCTGGCTGAACTCTTGGGAGCCGCGCTCATGGCTCCCACACGCTTCTTTTCTGAGCCTTGAGGTGGCTGTGAGCAACAGTTTGGCAGCCCAAAAGGAGACCACGGTAGGTGAAACTAGAAAAGTCTACACGCAAGCACACACTCCAAACATACACACACACAGAGTATTTCAATAGCAGCACGTTTTCAGGGTAATGTTTCAAGTTGCCCCGAAAATTCTGGGTGGAAGTCACAGCAAAAGAGATCACAGACATTTCCAATATGGCTACAGAGTCACAGACGTCATCACCAACTTGCAGAAGATTAAGGAATCTGAGAACAAATTAGCCTGGTGTAGACAGTGACTTAAGGAGAAGTCTCAGGGAGAAGTCAGAGAAGCCAACAACTTTAAATCCTGTAAAGTTTTTAATCAAGTTACACTATTATTTGAAATTGGCAGAACACCAATGGATTTAGTCCAAAGACATAATTTATGAATTTTTTTTTTTTTGGGTTTTCT
>VBSM01000500.1:6179075-6224034 GCA_008086735.1 Cheirogaleus medius
AGTTTCAATCAGAGCGAGATGCCCCGTCCCCAGGGGAGGCAGAGCCGAACGCAGGTTGGTTCTGCCTGAGGCCCCACTACTGAGATATTTGTCCCTCTTTGGAGGGAAAGGCTGGGAGAGAAATGTCACCCAAGCACCTGGCAGGCGCTACCCAGTCTTCCAATTCGAGTTGCGGAGCTGGGGCTGTGCTGTCCCCGGGGACATGAGGCCGCCTGCGCACCACAGTCACTCAAGGTTATTTCCCACTGTCTCCACGGCTCCGGCTGTGCAAACTCCCGCAGTGGGTGCCGGCCAACTCGTCTATCAAATTACCTGCCAGTGACTTAAGTGAGCTTAGCTGGTTTGGGTGCAGTCTTCCTGCATTTTGACTCTTAGTCAAACAAAATAGGGGATTAACCAAAAGGGGGTGGGGGATCAGACATGGCTGTCTGCTGGGGGACATGGGGCGCCAGAAGCCCGTGTTCCTGATGGCAGAGCGAGAACCTGGGAGGCCCGAGACGTGGGCTCTAGCACTGCCCTGCCGCGGGACCCCAGGTCAGTGTCCTGCGTCCCCCTCCTAAAGCACACGTACACCCGGCTGGCCAGTCTGCCCCATGGGTAGGTGACTCAGAGGCTACTCCTTTCTCCCTTCCTAATTGAGAAAGGGGGGAAATAAAACCCACAGATGTCATTACACACCTAGGTCAGGAACTCTCTGGTCTCTGCTCCAGGCCTGAAGCCCGCGGTCTAGTCAGCTGTAATCCTCTTCCTTTGCTGCAAAACGCAAGCAGAATCTGCCAGTTCCGTCCGAACCCAGCAGTTGCCTTGGAACAGATTGTTGCCGATTCAGCAACCATGGGTAAAAATTCCATGTGGCAATCGCTGTCCTTTAATTACCTCAAACATCTGAACAGGTGGGAATAAACTTGGGACCAAAGCCTCAGTTTCCCCAGATGCCTTCCCATCCCTTGATACAGCCCCTGGCACTGAAGCCCAACCCTCCGCTCCCGCCTCGCCGGGCTGGGGCCGGAGCAGCAAACTCAGGAGGCTCAGCCTTGGATGCCTTCCAGAGCGGCCCCCTTTCCACTGATGGGCCTCCTGGGGTGTAGACAGGACGTGGATTTTTGGAGTCAGAGAAACCTGTGACTCAAACCCCATCTTTAGCCTGTACGAGCTCTCGCCTAGTGGCAGCCGATGCGCATGACTGCTGTAAGGACTGAAGGCGACCGTGTTTAGCGAGGACCCGGGCATAGCCCAGCTCAGAGCATGCGCAATAGCGATGAGCCGCCTCACCCTCATCTCCACCCACAGCAGCTGTCAATCAATCCATCAGCACCGAGGATGTGTTGGATGCCGGGTAAGCGCCCAGCACAGTGGGAGTTCAAAGGACACCGATACATATGCCAAGGTCACTGCCTTCAGGGAGCTCCCAGGATAGTGGAGAAAAGAGCAGATCATCTGAACAGAGAGAGGAGATGCTTCAACCAGAAACACAGAGTGATGTCACTGCAGGGTGCGGCATGGGCCTTCACAGTCACCCCCTTGGTACCACAACTTCCTGGCTGGATGACCTTGATCCATGACTTAGCCTCTTTCGGTCTTGGTTTCCCTGCCTGTAAAATGAGGAAAATAACATTTGTCTCATAGGACTTTTGTAAGGATTATATTAAAGTAAATAACGAAATTAAACTAACTTAATAATTAAATAATTAAATTAAGTGAATATGGCCCTTATCAGTTGTATAACCTCACCTGTAAAATGTGGATAATAATCGACCTACCTCACAGGGATGTTGTGCAGATTAAATCTATTAATACACAAAAAGCTTTTCAAATACAGTTGTGTACATGTTAGTTATTAGTATCCTCTAGAATGCAAGCTCCCCAGGGGAAGGATTTGGGTGTGTTTTATGCACAGATACATTCCCAATAGAACAGGGCCTGACAGACAGTACATAAATATTAGTCGAGTGAATGAATGAATTGTTGAATGCTACAGAAGGACAGAGCCATTCCAGGAAGCCTTCCTGGAGGAGGTGAGGCAGAAAGGTGAGTAGGGATTGTCGATGCCAAGAGGATGGGGAAGGACATGCCTGCAGAGGAACCAGCACAGGAAGGGCACAGACAGGAGAGAGCACAATGTCACAGGAAACCTTGAGCAATCTAGGGTTTGTAGAATAAAAAAGTCCAAGTCAGGCAGAGGCAGGAGATGGAGGCTCTCTCCCAGATGGTCCGGTGATCGAGCACAACCTAGAAAACATATGCAAAAGAAATGCAAACATTTGAAAGAAATAACTTCCCCCAGCCCCTCTGGAGGCCTCCAAGTCTCTGGGCCTGATCCAAGAGAGCTCCAGAAATAGCGTTTCCCATGAGCCCGTCACCTCTGGGGAGCGTCCCATCACATGGGACCCTAATGCATGTGTCTGCAACATTTCCAGCCCACTTGGAGAGCCAGGCAGCCATGCCTGTGAACTCTGACCCCATCAATCCCTGCAGGGGCTGGGGAAGCATTTACATCTTCAAAGGTCCTGGTAAATGTTAGCCAGCAGCCCCCTCCCCGCCCACCCCCGCCCCCACCACCGGGGGGGCCACCGGGGGTCAGGGACTAGGGTCACACCTGGCCGGGCCCTGTGTCTCACCCACAGAGTCATCCCTCCCTCCCTCCCCGCTGCACCCCTTCCCCTCCCCCCACACACTGGGGCCTAGAGCTGGGAAGACATCAGCCGGCAGAGAAGGGGTCCCGTGAGGAAGGCCCAGGACACCGTCTAAGGGGTCTTTAGACACACAGGCGCCCAGGGCGGCCGCCCCAGATGAGTCCTGCGCTCTGCATCAGGATGGGGAGAGGACAGGCCCCTAGACCAGGGTCAGGTCAAGTGACTGCCCCATCAGGCAGGTTTCAGTGACCTTGCCCTGACCCCAGCAAGCTTCAGTCCCCCCTCAGGTCTGCTGGAGGCGGGAGACCTGTTAACTTTCACCAGACTCCTCTGACATGGAGGCTAATGAGAACCCGGGGTTGGGGGGTTGCTCCTGCGTCCGAGTGCAGGGCAGGTCTCCTGCCTCGACTGCTCCAGCCAGCCCTGGAGCCCCAGGCCAGAATGAGTGAGGACGGGACTCCAGGCCCAGAAAGGCAAAGGGACGCCCAGGTGTCCAGGACCACCACACTGACCACTGGCATGGGCCCCACCTCTCAGATGGCTCTCGTGACATTGTGGCCTCCGCTCACAGCCATGAGCAGGGCTGCCCTGCCATGTGACAGGTGAGCATGTAAGAGTATCCCCCCAGAGGCAGGGCCTTGCCATGGCAGAGCTGGGACGAGAACACCAAAGTTGGTGGCTCTGAGCTGCCACTGTAGACCTGTGCCCCTTTGGGGACTGTTACCAGCCAGTGCTGGCAAAGGGGCTGGGAAAGAAGCTGGGTGGCCCCCCAGGCCGGGCCTCCTTGCCCACCTGTCCCTGCACTGCAGCAGAGCTCCCGCGCCCCTCCCTGCGGGGCAGGCACAGGCGGGCTTGGCAGCTTGTTGCCTCAGCTCTGCCCCAGTCGTGAGCTGTGTGGCCTGGGAAAATCACGCACCCTCTCCGTGCCTCATTTTCCCCACCTGCGAAAACAGAGTGAGAAGGTCTCTAAGATCCCTTCCAGCCTCACCCTCGCTGATTCCGAGGTTTCACTGCCTCCAGCTGTTCCACCCACAACCCCCCTAGAAACCTTCCAGATTCTTCTGCTCTTACCACAGGACTTTATAGCCAGGGGGATCATCCCGCGTAATCCCTTTATTTAAAAAATGAGGGAGCGATTCCAGCGACAACCTTGAGTGAGATGCCCGGGGGCAGCGCCAGGCCTGGGACCGCGGTCTCCCAGCACTTTACTCTGCTGCGCCAGCCCTGGCTCGGAGCCCAGGGAAGCTGCCACCTCCGAGGCTGCAGACCCCATTCTCCGCCTGCGTCCAGGACCTGCCTGCCCACCGCCTGTGCTCTAACCACCCCCGGGCCACCTCCCTCTTGAGCAGATGTGCTGGCCGTCCCCAGCAAGGCCGGGCTCCGTGGGAAAGGCTCTGCACAGCTCTCCCCGACTCTCTCTTTCCCCCAAAGCACCCCCCAGCCGCCCCCTTGTCCTGCTTGTCCCTTCAGCTCTCCCCCCATCTTGAGTGTGCCGCCTCCCTGCCTCCGCTGCACACGCTCGGGCCATGCAGTGCACGGTTCAGGGCCAGGCGAGGCACCTGGCACTTGGCACCCTACCCCTCACCAGCCACGGTCTCCCCCGTGCCTCAGTTTCTCCTTATGAAAAGGGAGGATAACAGGAGTTGCTACCCCAGCCAGGCAGTGCCAGGATCGCCTCTGTAAATACATGCAATTCCTTACAACACTGCCGGGCGCGTATTGTGTGTGTGTGTGTGTGTGTGTGTGTGTGTTACGCTCCATGTATACATTTTTCCAGTTGGACTATAAGTTTCTCTGAGTGCAAATATGATGGTGTATTTCTTGGTAACTTCTAGAACTGTGGTGATGTGGGTCACGACAGAGGCATTCAGAACTAGATAAACAGGGGTGACACAACGCTGGAGTGAATTGGCTTGTGACCCGAATGTCACCCTTCAGAGCGGTGGGACCTGGGAACGGCACATCATCTCCCTCCAGGGCATTCCCCAAACCTTGAATGTTCCCCTTAAAATTCTAAGTGCACTTCCCCTCTCCTGCCACCAGCAGAGGACCCCAGTCCTGTTGGTTCACCTGCCCCCGCCAGCCCCCCACAGACAAAAGGCTTGCAGGTGATTGATGATGACAGTGACCCACCACTGACCCCTCAACCCATCCACTGCCGCCCATGGGGCTGAGCCCGAAGCCAGCACTGCCATTTGAAATGCAGACGCCCCACCTGGTGGGTTTTCTTCCACGTGTGAAGTGGAACCTTTGATGCAAGAGTTCTCCTGGAGTCTGGGTCCTGGAATCTGCAGACAGCAGCCCACCCACCCGACTGCCTTTGGCTGGCTCAGGGCAGGACAGATCTGGGTTCAAACCCTGCCTTTCGAGCACATTTGCAAATGCTACATTCCTCCCAGAACCTCAGACTCTTTATTGTGAAGACAGGACATAAGGCATATCCCAGACGACCGCTGGAAGGATTAGATTTGATAATATGACATATAAATATGCTTTGGGCACCATATTGGCACATCATAATCACTCAGTGAATGCTAGCCACGGTGAGAAGGAGGAGGAGGAGGATGAGGAGGTTATATTAATAATAGTGGGAAGGCAAAGGGGTGTCCATGACAACCAACTTTGGCTCTATTCCATCCACCTTCTTCCTCTTATAATGACCTCTTTGATCTTCCTTCCCCTAGAATGGGGGCATCCCAAGCATCATCCTTTTTCCTTTTATATACACATACACACACATGCACACACATACTCACACATATGCACGCGCACATGTGCATGCTTATACACACATGTACGTCCACATGTGCACACATATGTGCTCGCACATGCACACGCACACACCATCCTATCCAGAGCTTTTTATTTGCTTTCCCTCTGCCCAGAGCTTCTCTCGCTGACGGTCCGGGACAAGCCAGCCCTGGTGCTGTCTCCTTGCTTCTCAGCACCATGAGTCATCCAGGGTATTTGCCAACCGGGCTCACGTCCCCTACAGCTGAGCTGCCAGAGATTTGCTCTCCTTACAAAAAAAAGAGATCTGTTTCCACTAAACCACTGAGCATGTCACATGTCATCATTTTAAAGCCACTTATTTACTCATTTTCTTCAGTTTATTTGCCTAGTCCTCAAAAAACTTTTGGTTGATGTGACTTTCCATAACTGCATGTTGTTGGGGCCCGCCCAGCTCAGAAGCATCGAGCCCTCTGTGCTGGGAGACTCGCCGGCCGGGCCCACCACCGGCTCAGACCAAAAGAACGCGCGGCTGGCCAGCCCCGCAACTCTAACCAGACCTCAGCGAAGTGTGGCCAGCCAGCAGCAGCTACCTGGAGGAGGCGTGCGCAGAGGTCTGAAGCTGGCTGCAGCCAACAGAGCGAAGGCTCCGGCACCACGCAGGGCCCAAGGAGGACTCAGAGACACACTAGCGTCATCATTCGTCATTTGCCTGGGGCCACGTACAGTGGGTGACGCTGTGCTTGCAAAGAGGGGTGTGTGGCTGGGGCGAGCAGGACAGTAGAGTAGGTGCTTGCTTTGACAGGAAGGGGGGTTTGGCCTCCCTCAGAGTCCCAGCCCTGCAGGCCACACACTCTCCTCCCTCCCTCCCTCACTCTCTCTCCTTCCCTCTCTCTCCTTCCCTCTCCCCTCCCCTCCCCTCCCCTCCCCTCTCTCCTCTCCTCTCCTCTCCTCTGCTCTCTCCCTCTCTTGGTATCTCTCTCTTTCTTCCTCTCTCTCCTTTTCCCTCTTTCTCCTTCTCCCCTCCCTCAACCTCACTCGTGGGGACTTCAGTGACAGCAGAAAGCAGACTTCCTGTCCTCCTAATTGCAAGGGAATGAGGTATGGCAGATGAGAGCCCGGGGAAAAGAAAATGGCAAAGCTGGAACGAACCACCCTGTTCAGAGAGCGTCAGTAAACACCTCTGAGACGCAGCCAGCCCTGGAGAGGTGACGGAGAGAGAAGAGATTTTTCCAGGCCTCGATTCCAGGAAGCTCATGGGACAAAGAGATTTTCCCTGCAAGAGCCCCCTGGGTGTGACCTTCTCTGCCTCCTGTTCCTACATCTCAGGGTGCTCGGGCAGGGGTATGGCCGGGAGGGGCTGTCCAGGGCCAGGAGCTGGGAGGACGGATGGGCGTCCCTTGAGCAAAGGGAGACGGAGGGGCAGGAAGAGGGGGCAGAGGGAGCTTTCCAGTCGCAGGAGTGGCTGAGTTAAATTACAGGGGCTGGGAGGGATGATTAACAGCCCTCATGGTTTTCTGCTTCGCAGCCATTACTCACTCCAAACCCGGGGCTTCTCGGTTACACAGCCCCGCGCAGGCCGACCATTTTTTCCATTGACTGAAAACACATTCTGACTGAAAACAAACTTTGGATCCCCGAGGCTTGGCAGGCCCTGGGTCCTTCTCCATATTTAATCAACGGGAAGCTAAACACTTTCAATCTGTGATGGCTCATTTGGACGGGGTCTCGGGGCTTTTGCTCGGTGCCAGATATAATAACTCTCCTCTCTCTTTTCTAAGGCCTATTTTATAATTTTGCTGTTTTTCAATGTCAAGCCCGTCTTTTGAAGAATTTTTATTGGATTTCCTGCTAGACTTCAACGAGGATTTTTCTTGCTTTGGCAGAAATATCAAGCAGAACAGGGGAAAAACTCTATCGTCATCTTGGAAAGTCGTGGGATGGGGAGGCGGGGGGCCCCTTTGTCTGTTTGCACACAAACAGGTTTCTGGAAGGCCGGAGCCCCCATTGCCAGCTTCGAGGGGCCTCTAACTCCTGAGTCGTGGGTGGACATTGACATGGCGAGGCAGATGGATGTGGGAAGGGAGAGGAAGTGGGAGAGGATGGGAGAGGAGAGGCATGCGTGTGTGGGGGCTCGGGGAAGGGAGGGTTCTACTTGAGGCCAAGGGCAGGAGCCATGGCACCGCAGGGGACAAGCCACAGTGCCACCCAGGCAGGCCTGTTCACGGACACTGCTGGGGCACCGAGAGACGGGGAGACAGTGCCCACTCGCGGGGCAGCAGGCAGACTCTTACCCAACAGCATAGGCCCCTCGGAGCTGGTGAAACCCCAAGAAGAGGCAGAAGGGCCACGTCTCAGGGGCTCCCGTTCTACCAGCCACAGCCGTGGTCCCTGCGCCTGCCCCAGGCAATGTTCAGATCTTTCCTGTTTCTTCACAGAGATTATTCCGCAGAGGAAGCAGCTTGCCAGTGAGTGACAGCTTTTGTTTGCCCATGTTTTCCTCTCTTCCAAGAGTCGACTTTCAAAATATACCAGGACGTTCCGCACTTGACTTTCTTTCTTTTTTGGGGAGGGGTGGGAGTCTCTGCAGAGCGCCATCCACAGTAGAGAAGTGGGTCTTTGACCACTGGGGAGAGAGGCGCGAGAACCCCCTGCTGACTCCCCTTTTCTGTTTTATTTTCCTGTTTCACTTTTTCGTTTTCACGTTGCAATGTTACATAACCACACTTCACACCTCCTTGGCCACTTCCCGGCCTACCACGTTGGCTTCACAGCGAGCAGAACTTTGCCGCATGTCATCTCAGCTTGTTATTCCCACAACCAGCCTTCGAGATAGACCTCGGGGCAGGTATTGGAATTGCCATCTTAGAGCTGAGTGAACAAGACTCACAGGTCAGGTGACCAGCCCACGCCTGGTGGGTAGGACGTGGCCAAACCAAAGTATGAACCAAGCTGAGCACATTTTTCCATGAGATACAAGATGTCTGCTGCAGGGAGCTCCCTGGCCCCCTCAGGAAGGCCCTTCCCTGTGGCGGGCGGAGGTCCCCAAAGTAGATTCCCTGGAACAGAAGACACCGAGACTGAGACATCGTGGCAACTCTTACTGTATCCACAAATTGCGGAACAACTTCTCTTCAGGCCAGACCAGCGGACCAGGCTTCCAGGACATCTACGCCACTCCTCACTCCTCCGCCTCCTGTAGTGAAAAACACTCAGACAGACCAGACGCACAAAAGAACTCCGGGAACACCTACGCAGGGCCCAGTCCTGGGCTGGAGTATTGAAGGATTCGGTACAAGGAGAAGATACCGTCCCTGCTCTGGAGGAGTTTGCAGTCAAAAAGAGGAGGTAAGACCACTAGGCAGAGAATCCTGGAATGTTGTAACTGCAGCCTAAGAGATCAGCCGTCTGCACCCCTCCCCTTCCAGTGAGGATACGGGACAGATCAGGAACCCCGGAACCGATGGGGCAATGGAGAACAGCATTTAACTTTATGCTAACGAGTGCGGCAGGGCTGCAAGCCCATCAGAGAAGCACACTGTTCGGGGACGGGTTCAAGGAGAAATTAAAACTCGCAGCCTGTCGGGTGGCCCTTCCAACAGTCTGGAAAGCAGAGCCCCCGCCCGAAGCCAGGCACACGTGCCTCTCAAAAGGGCGGACAGCAGAAACAAGGTCTGATGCTGAATGAAGTGGTGAAATAATACATATTCCACAGCGACGGGGGGTGGGGGGGTATCATGAATATTTATGAAACGGAGAAATCGTGGGCATTTGTGATGGGGTTTCATCCCTCCCTTTCCATCATGGCGGGGAACTCAGTTTTAGGTACTTCTGGGCTCCCCTTGGCCAAGAGGGGTCCAATCAGTTAGCAGAGAGCTTAGGATTTTATTTTTAGTTCACAAACCCATCCAGGTCGACCCTACCGAAGACTGAGGGCAGACAGAGTTCCCGATGTGTGCCACGCTCTGAGTCCGGACCTGTGGCGACTGCTGCCCAGCACACTGGGGTCACCCTGCCCCCCAACCCTTGCCTCACTGCCGCAGCCACCACTCCGTGGTCCCCAGGAGCTCTGACTCCCGGCCCCTCCCGAAACATCAGAGACGCTCAGCCTGAAAGGGCACCTGGGGCGGAATGTTCTCCAACCCTCAGGGATCCCAAGGGCATGAACGCTGGGAAGGGGACCCCCGTGCCCTTGGCCCCCTGCAGCACCCCTGTGGCTTGAGCACCTCTGTCAACCTTTGCTCCTGTTTTACCTTGTGCCTCAACTTACCCATTATAGCCACCTGCCCTCTTTCTTCTTAACTGAGACTGAGGTAAGAACAAATCAGAACCTCCAGACCCAGTTTCAGGGAACGGGTGTGGAGGCTGTCGCAGCTAATGCTCACAGTGACCACAATAATGTCATTGTTCCTCTGCCTCCAAAAACAAAGCCGTCTGCCCTCATGAACAGCCCTTTGTTCTCCTAAGAGCTCCAACCTGAAGAGGAAACACATCCTCCCGAGGCTAGTCAGCGGCCCAGCCCTTCATCTTCCTCCCCTAAAGCAACACTCCCACGCCCTGAACCTCAAGGCCCCAGGTTCCTAAAGGCCAAGAACGCTCCTCTGAACTTGCCTTCCTCCAGCAAGAAAGCCCAGCCCACCCGCCTTCACCTCCCCGCAAGGGCACCAGGAAGGCGGCTTGCCCCCCCAGCCAGGTGGCCCCAGCCATCCCGCCCGGCCCTGCCCCGCATCCCTTCCAGTCTGCACTGTCGTCCTCTTCTTCCCATCTTTCTTTGTTCCTAACCCGCAGCCCCCATCTCACCTCCTTCCTCTGCCATCTGAGGTTAAGAAGCATGCTACGGTTTTCCATAAATTACTTGGCAAGAGCGCATGACAAAAACAAAATGTAATTCAGATTAAAGTCACCCTCCAGCTGAAATGATAGTTTATGAAATAAATGGCAATGCTGCCGATCAACCTTGCTGGCAACGGGTCCTCTCATATTAATCTTTCTCGGGGTGATTTAGGATCCACCTGGGTCCTCTGAGAAGATTCTCCCATCATTTCCTTCCCATCTCTCTGGACCAGGCTGCTGGGCTTGGCGCAGTTGACAAATTCCCCAAGTAATCCCTCAAAAGATTGGAGAAATGCTCTGAACGCTCCATTAAATTTATTTTCCGTGCTTTAAGAGACCCAAAACTATGTCCAATAAATAAGCGTTCCCTGTGATTTACTGAAATGCTCCTCTGATTTAAAGTTATAGGGGGGAAAATATGGAGCCCTTGGGAGCCCAGGGCCAGCCTTCCAAGTGAGACCAGATGTGAGATTTCTGTCCGGGGAGGGGAGCCGGGGGGGAAAAACAGCCCAACTGGTGGAGTTGTGAAAGTGACAATGTCTGAACCCCGGTTCTCGGCTTTAACATAAAAGGTCCCCAGGTGAGCATTCTTTCTCACAGAATTTATTGTGGTTGTAGTTGGAGGGGGAACCATCAAAAGACTAATTCTGGCCCTTGTTTTGCAGAGCTCTTTTGATAAATATGATACTTAGAAATATGCCTCCCACTAGACAGAAAAGCCATATAGTTAAAATGAAGTAATCTGTCAGTAAACTCACTCGAATCAAAGCCAAATGAAACCTGTAAAAGGAGAAGGGGAAAAACTCCACTTAGAAACGCTGGAGTCGAGCAGGGGAGAAGGTGGAGCTTAAGAATTGTCCTTTATTCAGATATTTTTATCTGCAGAGTTAAAAGCGGAGATTTATTTTTAAAGGGGGCTATTTATGTTCCAATCTCCAACAGATGGGTCTGTGTTTCTGCCTCTCGCATGCAGCTCGGGCTCAGCGAAAACAGCTTCTCTGCTGAGCTGAAACCTACCCAAAAGAAGGAGGAATAAAAACTTTTGGAAGTAAATGTAACCTTTGGAGCTGCTTGGTAAATACAGGATCTGTTTACTACAGAGGCCCAGATGTGCAAAACCAAGAAACAAACAGGAAGAGGGAGAAAAGAGCAGATGTGAAGACTAAACTAGATATGTACATGCATTATACATATATGGGGTGTGTGTGTGTGTGTGTGTGCATGCACATGCACGGACAGGGCTGGAGAGCTTAGGCCAAGAAAGCTCCCAATGGGGAAGTGACATCGTCAATGGGTTGTCCCAAATAGTCCTATGTTTGGAGGCCACTTCTCTAACAGTCTATTTCTACCTGATAAATCACCTGTTTGGAAAGACGCCTTTCTAGGCCGGGCATGGTGGTTGACGACTGTAATCCTAGCACCATCAGAGGTAGGAGGATCATTTGAGGCCAGAAGTTCAAGACCAGCCTGAGCAAGAGTGAGACCCCATCTCTACAAAAAATACAAAAATTAGCTGGGTGTGGTGGTGTGCACCTGTAGTTCCAGCTACTCGGGAGGCTGAGGCAGGAGGAGTTTGAGGTTGCAATGAGCCATGATGATGCCGTGGCACTCTAGCCTGGGTGACAGACTGAGACACTATCTCCAAAACAAACAAAAAAAAGATGCCTTTGTCATTTTAGCAATAGGAAATATCTACAGTGGCTCCCCGGTTGAAATTACCCCGAAAGTGTTCCTTACTCATCTCTACTCTGTACCTGCACCGAAAGAAGCCAAACTGCAAAGCACGGCCAGCGACCGGGCAAGCCACTCTAGAAACACGGGGCTCCCGAGCCCTCCAGAGTAGCCAGGCCATCCCAGAACAAAGCCGCCCCCCTCACTGGGGAGCAGGCGCCGGGCTGGGCGCATCCACAGGCCTCTTCTCAGGAAGAGCCTCTTTCAGTCGTGTCTGCCTCCGTGGGACGTCCCCACTCCTGCAGCCACAACAGTCAGCCTGGAGAATGGGGAGTCCCCACCACATCCTCGCGGGACGAGAGGCAGGAAGGCCTCCCTGCCCTTCATTCTGCGTCCGCATCTGCCCCACCTGTGCGACAGAAAGAGGAGACCCATGGGGTACGTCCAGATAGCCTCAGGCAAATGACAAGGTTCGGCTGCTCGAACTCCCTCCACCGGCATTTGTGCCAGAGGGAGACAAACCTAAATGAACACAGGAAAGAGGGAAGACTGAGGAGCCGTGTGGGCAAGGCTCTTAAACGGCAGATGAGCCCAGATCTGACTCTGGCTCCGCCATTAGGCACCCGTGAGACCCAGACCAGTGGCTTCCCCAATGGGATCCCCAGTTTCTTCATCTCCGTGATGAAGGGTTGAACTGAACAGCCTCCTCCTCCTCCTCCTCTGACTCCCAGGGACCCCCTCCCCAGGCCCCCGCAGCCTCCCTCTCTCCGCACCCCCGATCTGGTCTGGACAGAACTGCAGGGTGTGGAGTTTGAGCAGCACCTGTGTTTACACTGTACAATCTGCAGTTTACTGTAATAAAATCATTTAATACAGTCATAATTTTTTTGGCAAGGGGTTGTGTTTATGGTGAGCAAGACAGAGAGGGGATGATTGACTACGTCTGATTAAAACGATAAATCAAAAGCAAAGGCGGGAGGACACGAAGGGCACAAAGCCACAGGCAAATCCAATTTAAGTCTCAAGTTGGGTGTCTTTGTGGGAACAATGGGGTCTGCTGGTGAGCAGGGGCGAGGGTGGGGACCGGTGGGGGGAGGCGGAGGCACAGGATCCAACAGCTCATCCAGCAGGGCTATCCTCATAGGGTGGAGAAGTAAGGAAATAAATGGTTTTGCCAGAACTAGTTTCCTTGGGCCTCCATCTTCAAAAGGATCTAGAAGAAGGGCTTGGGAACAAAGACGTGTGTGTGTGTGTGTGTGTGTGTGCGTGTGCATGTGCACACACAAATACGCCTAGGTAGAATAATTTGAGCAAGATCTAGAGGGACTTCCCAGAATCAAAACTATCCCCCAACTACAGTGTCTGCAACTCCACCCCTAGCAAAGTTGACTTAAGGTCGCAAACACGTCTGACCTTGCACTCGATGTTCTTCCACCACCGAGCACCTGCTGCGTGCTCGGCGCGGTGCCAGGGCAGAAAGGTTGTAAAGGATTGTTCATGCAACAAATGCTGAGTGAGCGCCCGCTCTGGTCCAGGCACGGTCCTGGGCCCCAGGGACAGGACGGTGAAGAAAGATTCCTGGAACTGGGAGGCAGTGGGTTCGGTTGGGTGGACTCAAGACCAAACTCACTTATTTCACGACTTGACTTAGGGTGGTGTGGTAGAGATGACTACTAACCACCAAAGATTCCTGCCCCCCTTAACACAGTGGGGCGCCATTTCTGGGGGATGGCTGCCCAGTCTGCAATTTTCAGCCCCCACACCCCAGCCCACCCCACGTGTCTACATCAGTTCACCTGACCGGTTCTCACCAGCGGAGCCTGAGTGAAAGGGTCGTGTGTCCACAGAGACCTCAGAAGTGTCCAAGGTACCCCCTGGAGAGAGACCTCTCCGAGAGACCTTGGAAGCCACGTGGTAAAGATGGTGGCATCGCAAAATGAAAGGAGCTAATCAAGGAGCCGCCCAACCAGAAACAACCTCAGCAGATTTTTCATGAGTGAAAAACACACTGGTTTTTTGTGTTGAGCCTGCAAGATTTTGGCATTGCTGGTTATATTGCTGTAGCAGTTAGTTTGTCTTACTACAGCTGGCCCTATTGTAGACGAAGAATCAGTTTCTCGACATTCCTATCGTTGACCGGGTTCCCCGAAGCACAGAATCTGCAGCAGAAAGTCATGGCAGGAGCTTTACGGAGGGGTAGCCTTGAGACCCACACCTGCGACGGAGGGAGGGCGGGGGATGGGCAGGGCTGCAGTCACAACAGGGGCCAGTGCCATGGGGTGCTCTGAAGCCAGGTGGCGGTCAGCAACGTCTTGCACTGAGACAATGGTCCAGGCGTCCACAGCCCCGTCCGACCAGTCATCAGATGCAAGCTGCCCCCGAGGAGGGAGTAGGACCTGTGGGGAAGCAGCAACCCTCAGCAGAGGCAGTTCCCGGAGCAGGAACCAACCACGAGCCACCTACGGCGGCAGGCAAGGAGCTCCCAGCCAGTCCGGAAGGGGCACATGGAAGGCAGACCTCGGTGGCTGCTGCCGTCCACCCATGGCGCCTCTAGGGTTTCCTTACGTGTGTAAATCACACCATCTCGAAGCGGCTCCTGCGGCATTCTGGTTGGTCTCCTCTCCTGGGGAAATCTAAGTCCAGCCCCCACGGTTCCAAATGACATGCACCATCTCCCTCCTCCACTGCTCACGCTAGACTCCCTTGCCCCCACCCCCACCCCCACCACTGTTGCTGGTCTGGGAGGCTTACTTGGTGGGATGACCCAGGCCCCTCCTCTGAGGGCTCCGAGCCCCTGGTCACCACGCCCTTCTCAGGATATGGCTGTTGTACTTGTCCATTTCCCATCGAAATTGGACAGGGGGATGCAAGAGACACCCCAGTGACAATCTGCCACAGGGAGATCTTGCAGGCAAAAATGGCAAACTCATGCCCAGAATATGTGTCAATGGCCATCAAAAGAATCGATGCCCCTTTCAGGGTAGAAGAGAGACGAAGTAATCAACTTGTTGCCCAGTGGCTGGTTGGCCTCCCGGAGAGACGGGCACCTGATGCTGGGCTCCTTCCAGCTGTCAGTGTGGACTTTCCGCAGCAGCAGTCACAAGACCAGCCTCAGTGGCCACGTGCAGCCTCCGTCTCTGCCACCTCGGCAACTCGGTTAATGTCCCCTTGCGCTGCCTCGGGGTGGGGGGCAAAAGCAGGGAACTGACAGGAAAGGATCAATGACAGAGCCATCCTGCCCTCTTGGCTAAGTGCTTGTCCCGCACTGGACACTCTCTTTGACATGCAGCACAAGGTGACACGGGATACTGGTTGTCCACTCCCACAGTTCTAGACACACGTCCCTTCCCCAGGACCGCCTGTCCCTCATCTTCCAACATTTCTCCTTCCAGGCCTGTGACCAGCCTGCCACACCCTTCACCACCATTCACCCAGGAGTCGTCAACATTCTGGCCGTCAACCCCCTTCTCCTTCCACGCAGGTGTCTTGCCCAAAGCTCCGCCCACTGAGGCGCGCTGTAGTTCAGCTGCCACCAATTTGGGGCTTGCATCCCCCAACCAAGTTAACCCAACTGTGAACCAAGCTCAGCTTTCTCCTCTGTCAGCAGGCCACAGAATAGCCCTCCCCACGTCCCACTGTGTGGCCACAGGTATGAGCAGAGGGAGGGTCACCTGCGCGGCAGCAGCAGCTGACCCGGTGTCCGAGCACCTGCCCGAGCAGCTTAGCCGTGTGCACAGCACTGTGGCGTTCACACGTGTGTCCCACCCAGCCAGCCCTGCCTTGCTGCTGGGCTCCTCCAGCCTTTGCCGTGGTGCGTCCCACAGAACCTCGCTTCTGGGGGGCGGGTTCCCTCTCCAGCAACCTGGGAGCCGGCCAAGATGCCACAGCCTCGCTCCAGAACCCTAGGGCTCCATGCTGGGAATCTCCTGCTGGGGAATGGCGACTTTTCCCTTCCTAAGTGCCTCTAACAGCATGAAGGTCACGTGCCCGGGAAGCTGGGACTTGCACCCTGGACCTTCTGCGGAGCCATTTCCTGCTCTGGGCTCCACTCAAAGCTGGATGCCTTCCAGGTCGCCAGGTAAGTGGATCAGAGCTGTGTTCTCAAGTACGAAACATACTGACTCCAGAACGCTGCGGGACCTGCTAAGCGTTGTGCTTATGTAGAGAATGCGAGATGCACTAATTCGTCCTTCGGTCCTTCGCGTTGAGAGCATGTCCCAGCATGCCGCAGACCACTGGGCCCCGAGACACCTCACTGGCATGGTGGACTCTTGAGTATCCGTAGGGTTTACCTTTCACTGTCTATTGTGTATGCGTCTCACCAACTTCTCCGCACACTTGCCACTGTTGTTCACCCCGGTGTCATTATCAAAATGGCATCAATGCAGTGAGTAATAAAGTCATCAATACAGCGACATTCTGTGGAATGACCAGATGGCCCGGGCCCCCTCAGACTTTATTATGACAGAGACGGAAAAGTTAATACAGCCCTAGGCCAAGACATAAATGTACACTGTGACCCCTCTCACGTGGATGCCAGCTGTCTGGCCCTCCTTGACAGGTAGGCTGAGACGCATGCAGCAGGAGGTGGCCATGCACCAGGCCATGATGGTCGGTCTGGCAAAGCGACTGCAGTCGAGGGTCCCACCTGGTTGGAGCTCCAGGTCTCATCGGGGTTTTATAAGGACTGGTGACTTAAATGAGGCTATGATGAAGACAATGACCCCTGAATCCTTTAAAATGGCACTTACATCTGCCATTTCCCTCCCTGCAGGATGCAATATTGTTTTTATTTGCTATTTTGGCCAGAGGGGGAGGATTCAGAGGGCCATTCCCATCCAATAGCCCTCACCCTACGTGCTAAGAAGCCACAGGTGTGGTCCCGCCAACTACGACACCTACTCTAATTATCCACCCAGGGACTATGGAAATGACCATGGGTGGCTCTGAGGACCCACAGGACCCAGTGTGAGCCAGACTCAGCCAGAGAGACCACACTGGGTCCTTAGCGCCAATGTCAGCATCATCTCTGACCCTGTGTCCGGAAATCCTTGACATGTCCGAGTATTCCCTTGAGTAAGGGTACTCAAGTAAGTAGCCATATGTCCCTTTGTGGGAAGGACTGAAGAAATTATTGCCATTATATATTTGCTGTGACATTATAGGATCCTTTCTGCTGGAGACTTGAACTCTTCTTCATTCAACAGGTCCTGCATCTAAATATTGGCTCAGGTCTAGAAACTGGGCAAGGAATCCTAACTTTTTATTAGGGCAAGTGTGCTCAGTCTCCTGGGCATTCATCCTTAATTTCTTTTGATTGTTTAGATTGAGCAATGCCCATGTTAATTGTCCGTATATCCTGCCCTGGGGACCATGCTCTATAAGCATGTTCATAGCTCTCTGCAGGTCAGGGCCCTCTGGCCACCACCTTGACCTTGCGCCTCTTGACAATTGTGCATACCTTGCTCCTTACAATTAAGTGACATCACCTGGCCTCTCTTATTTGGGGATCCTACCATCCCTGTTGCCGTAAGGAAGTGAAATTCTGCAACAGAATCTCCTATCGTCAGCCCTGGCCACAGGACACAGCCAGCGCTGAGCTTCTCCACTAGGGAAAGGATTTAGTCCTCGTCCCCTTGATAAGTGGGGTGGGGGGGGGAAGAGTCCTTAGACTCTTCGGAATAGTCAGTGGTGGGTTTCCCAGCCTTCCACAGTAGATCCACCCTAGCACACCCACTCTTTCAAGCCTTTTGATCCATTCTTTCATTGCCTGTCGTGGAAGCTCTGGAATTTCTACTTCTCTTAGTACGGGCCTTCATGTCTCCAAGTTTCCAAGAATCACGCAAACAGCATGCTAGTGCTGTCTTCCAGGGCCCTTGCCATGTGGTTCAATTATGAATAAGAGAGGAATGCTCTCATAGCAAAAAAGAAAAAAAAACAAGATGAAGAAGAAAAGAAAAGAAAGACAACACACTTTCGTTCCCTCACATTTTACAGCCCTTGGTCCCGAATACTCCCCAGCCCCCCGAGGTGCGTGTAAGTGGAGTCTCGTGCCTCCTGTGGGGTACAATGCCTGTCCTCCTTCGAAGACCCGGCACTTTTCTGACCATGTTAGGTTGTGATTTATCCCACATCGTTGGGCTGGCAGGCAGGAGAGGAAGCACAGTTCAATTCTGAGGGGGATACATCCTGTCTTGCAAAGCAGAGGCCCCTTGTTGTCTTCAAGGGACAGGGAGTGTAGCGGTTAACGGGAGCAGTGGGCTGCGCCTGCGGGCCTGGAGGACTCAGGGCAATCTGGAGATTCAGTATTTTTAGTGGATCAACCCAGATGTCCCCACTCCAAGCCTCACAGCCCACGTGTTCCCAGTTGGGGCCGTGATTTGGGCTTGGCTGGGGTTATCTGGAGTCCTGCTACCCTTATGATAAAGTCCCGGGCCTGATCCACGCCTTTCTCTGCCCTCCAGCTTCAGGCTATAAGATTCTCTTTCGTGCTTCCAAGCAGGTCCTCGGTGTTGGGTTGGCTACTATTAATGTTAATAATTATCCCCGGGCTTCACCAGCTTTCTCCAGGGCATCAACCGCCACGTGTCCTCAGTCCTTATGATTCCTACTGCCCCAGACCCCTCAAACACCTGAGATATTACATAGCACCTTCCAGTACATTCCTTCCCACTGGTACCCATCCCACCCCCCACCAGGGAAAGCTTTGAACGTGAGCTGCGGCGGCCGGCGGGTTTCACCAGTACTTCCCCTGCCCCAGAGACGGGTCCTCGGTGCTCGCCGGCTGGCGGCTGATCCAGCCCTCGGATCCCCCTCTAACGTCTGTTTCCTGGCACTTTGTCCCACGCCACATGTAGGTCCATTCCCCAGAAAGAGGACTTTGAGACAGATTTGCCTGCAGGTGACTGGGAAGTGTTCTTGAGAAGGAGCGAAGGAAGCAGGACTGGTTAAAAGGAGAAGTTCAGCGGCAGTGCAGCGGCGGTAGCCTTGGCCAATCCCACAGAGAGTTCTGGAGCTGGGGTGACCTTCAGAGACATCCCGCATTGAGACAGGGGACCAGAGCCTCATATGCCACCTTACCCCGCCAGCCACTGGATGTCGCTGCCCCTGGCGGGAAGGAGATGACAACCTCGAGTGAGGCAGCTCCTTCCAGTGCCAGCAACGCCTGGGGGGGAGGAGGACCAAGCCATGTGCCATCTGCAGCTGGGGAAATGGGTGCCTTTGTGCCCAGGGGGCATCTGGGTCCTTCACGGTAACATCTCACTACAGCCCCCAAACTTGCAAAATTATAAACCTTTATGAAACCTCCATATAAAACTTTTGGCCCGTGCCCCCAAGCAACGTTGTGTGACACTTGAACAAGGAGAGGTCAGTTCACAGACCATGTTGACTCATGTGGGCCATCGCCTCCTGGACGTGATTGCCATATGGAAGGGGACAGCGGTGCATGCTCCACTTCCACTTTCCACGTTGCTATAGACTGAATGTTTGCGTTCCCTAAATAACTCGCACGTTGAAACCTAATCCCCAGTGTGATGGCAAAGCCACACCAGACACTGAATCTGTGGGCACCTTGATCTTGGACTGCCCCACCTCCAGGACTGCGAGAAACAAATGTCTATTGTTTAAGCCACTCAGTTCATGGAATTTTTGTTATAGTAGCACCGAGAGACTAAGCCACATGCACAGCACATTTGTCCACGGAAACGATGCTTTATCACTGGCTCTCAACCTCAAATCTATACCTAAGCTGGTGTGGTCAAACATTTGCAGAGAATTTTTTAAATATGTCCACCTGCCCAGCTGCCAATCCACCATGGAGCAAGGCAGGGAATCAGGAGAGCCACTAGAGAGAAATGTCATTGGGTGAACAAGTCACTCTTGCGTCACACACGCACCCCTACACTCCACATCAGAAGTGAGAGGAGGGTATGTCCTGGAAATAGGAAGAGAGAGGTTTGTACTTGTTGACTGTCTTTTATGTGACAAGCACTATACTATATAAGGCCCTTTAAATACACTATTTCAGACTGGGTGTGGTGGCTCATGCCTGTAATCCCAGCACTTTGGGAGGCTGAGACAGGAGAATCACTTGAGACCACGAGTTCAAGTCCAACCTTAGCAACATAGTGAGCTCCCATCTCTGCAAGAATAAAAAAATTAGCTAGGAGTGGTGGTATACACCTGCAGTCCCAGCTACTCGAGAGGCTGAGGCAGGAGGATCCCTTGAGCCCAGGAGTTTGAGGTTGCAGTGACCTATGATGATGCCACTGCACTCTAGCCCAGACGACAGAGCAAGACCCTGTCTCAAAAATAAAATAAAATAAGATAAATACACTATTTAAGTTAAACTCCACAACTTCATTAAGAAGGCATGACCTTTTTGAGGCAGAGAAAACTAAGGCTCAGAGTAGCTAATGACTTGTCCAAGGTCACACGGCTAGTAAGCAGAAGGGCCGACATCGAATGCAGGTCTGTCTTACTCTGAAACCCATTCTCTGTCCTCGTGCAAAATTCCCCAGACAGATGCACTCTTTAGCAGTATCTACTATTGCCTCCATCCTCCCCACACCTGGGCTCCAGAAAGCCACCCTGAGCCACCTGGGACGGATGCAGTGCTGTCCATAGGAGCTAAGGTGCACTTTTAGTTTCTTTCTGCTTTAAAGGGGAAATTCTTCATTAGTTATCCAATTATATTTGCAGTTAAAAAAAAAGGCTGAGAGCTCCACAAAAAACCAAAATAGCACCTACAGTAACTGAAGTGTAAGACCCAGAGTTTTCTAACACTATAGACCAGAGGACTCAAGTACACTAAACTTGAAGAGTCCCAATCCAGAATGGCCTTCCAGATAACAAGAAAGTTTCTTTCATTAAGAAATCTAACTTTTTATTACGTTGCCTGCAAGTTCCACAGATACTCTTGTACATCCTTAAATAGGGGTGAAAAATTATAGAACATTAATTAATGTTTGTTTTACAGTGACGACTCCCAGGACTGCTGAGCTAATTGCTCCCAGGCTGCTGTGTGTTGGAGCTCCTGTGTCAACTCTTTATAGTTTTTCTGCCACCAACCCCCCTTAATGTTGGTCACTTCTCCCTGCTGTCAGTGGATCTGTCTGTACCAGCCTCTAATTTGCTATTTCTAAATACAATGGGCTTGAAAACAAAACAAGCAGCTGTACTTTGTGTTAAAGAATCATTACCAGATTCTAGCAAGGGTCTGAGGGTCCCTTGCTTAACAAATCATAAAGTTTAAGTACATTTATTGATTCAACACTAGTTTATCAAGCACGTACTACGTGCCACTACGTGATGGGACACAGCAGGAAACAAAATAAACATAAAATCCCTTCCTTCACAGACTTTACATTCTGCTGGCACCAGGGAAAATTGGAGGCATGTATTTTACATATATAAAGGCTATTTTTGCTAATTTACTAGCTCCCTACTGTGTTCCGCATGGGTGGGGCTAGGAGTTGAGTTCCTCACCTGCGGTAGTTACTGCCCCACCAGCAGTAAGTACACCATTTCCAAGATACTATTAATGACACAAAGCTGATAGAGAATTGTCCGTTCTATAATTCCAACACGCTGTGGATTAAATAGGCTTCAGTGGGCTGGCCTGGGAACCAAGCCACCATCTGTACCTCTGTTTCTATAGGAAAATACATTCCAAGTTCCAGACAACTGACTTTCAAATGAACTTTTGGAACAGAACTCATTTGTAAGCTTAGGACTGCCTGTATTTCTCTGTAAATGTTCCAGGTGACCGGGGCGTATTTTACCTGAGGGTTAGAAACGAGAGGACTGGGCAGTAGCCAGCCCCCCCTTACCCCACTCAGCGCCTTGGGGGAATCACTGGCTCTCTCTGAACTTCAGTTCAGACCCGTATACATTAGGGTTTCACTAAGATTGTGTTAAACAGACAGGTGTTCTGCCGTTCAAAAAAATTTTTTGAAGACCACAATTTAAAAAAGTTAATACATACTTCTCAGATGAATGAATAAATAAGTAAATGAAATGAGGGAACGAGGAGACTTCCCTGAGGTTCCTAATGCACCTTGGGTGGTTTTGGGAAATGAACATTTGATCGAGGTCTGTTGTCTCTTCTTCACTGCAGCTTCTGGCCCGAAGTTCAAACATTAGTGAAAAAAACACAAGATCATCCTCACTCCTGGGGATCCCAGCTGAGGGTCTGGGCTTCGGCAGGACCCTAAAGGAGGAGTCACTGACACGAGTCGGTCTGACGGATGATCAGGGCTGGGAGTGGGTGGCCGTGACCGGGCGGCGCTTGGTCGAAGAGGAAGAGAAGGTGGCACTCGAGCAGATCAAACCCAGAAACTAGCTTCACAGACCATCTCTCCCTCCTCCCCGGGGCCAGGCCCGTTTCATTCCGTACTGTAAGGAAGGCTGCCTTCCCCTGGCTTCCGGGGAGGAGGCTCCAGGTATAGGCACTTGGACGATGCCGGGCTGCTGCCAAGGCCCCCGACCTGCGTCTCAAGGTCACATCTTGCTACGGTGGTCCTTCTCCCAGTTCCCTCTTCTCCAGCACCCCCCCACACACCGCCCATCCTCACACCTGCCCGCCCTTCCCCAGAGAAGGATGCTACGGGGAAAGGCGGCACCCCAAGGTCTCCTTCGTGTAAACAACATTAACAGGAAACTCCAGGAGACGCGCGGAACTGTCACCACGTGCGCGGGGAGGGAAGATTTATGTGGAAGACCAGGATGTGAACAGAGCCATGAATTATCCTTTGCGCCAAGGTAAATTGGATGCAGAAACGCGTTCGTCAAGGAGGCAGGAACTGGGCTTGGCTGCGATCCTCGTGGCACCTGGGGAGAGAGACGCTCCCTTAAATTCCTGAAACTACAAAACTATGCTGACCCTGTGACTCTTTTAGGCTTTCTCGAATAAGAAAAACTAACAGGAGTTGAGTACTTCTTGTGCTCTGCATCTTACTATGTTAACTCACTTAACCTTCCAGAACCATGTAAGGTCAGTACTATAATTCTCCCATGTCAGAGATGAGTAAACTGAGGCACGAAGAGGTTAAATAACTTGTCCAAGGTCACACGGCTAAGAAGTAGCTGAGCGGAGATGAGCGTGTTTCCTCCCTGCCACGCCACGCCACGCTGTACCACACGGGGTACACAGGACACCTGAGAGTGAGGGGCGGTGATATGTCCCCTCTCTCCTTAGAAAAGGACACTTCCAAGATCCCCCAAGTGACATTTGCCAGCATCAAGAGTAAGACTACAGGGACTTTTATAAACAAGAAACTTGCCCCTCATGGTCACACAAAAGGGACTCAATCCTTTCCTGGGTTCCCGACAGCCTCTAAGAGGACCAGAAACAAAGGAATTTAGTGTTCTGACTGTTTTTTGTTTTTAAAGTTTTCAGGGGTAACCGCTGTCAAAATTGTGGTGTATTCTCTTCCATCTTGTTCTATGCACCCGTAAATAGAGCCATAGATCTGTAGAGATGTATTTTTATATTCTGCTTTATTCACTTAACGTTATCTCATGACCATTTTCCTTCTCTCTGGGAGGGACAGGATGTGGTGGCTCAGACCAGAGGCTGAACCACCAGGAGCCTGGGTTCAAGGCTTTGCCCCACTGCCCTGAGACCTATCCATTCGCTGGGCCTTGGCAGTTTTATTTTGTTTTTTTCCAATTCTTTCCTAACTCTTTGGAGGTATGACTGACAAATTGGATTGATTAATGGTATAATAAATGGTTTTGAAAATTGATAAGTAAGGGGAAAGAACCAAACATCCACACTGCCTTTCCTGTGTGGACTGTATGTCAAGCTATTGATGCACTTCTTTTTTTTTTTTTTTAATTGAGACGGGGTCTTGCTGTGTTGCCCAGGCCAGAGTGCAGCGGCTCTTCACAGGCGAGATCCCACTACTGATCGACTCGGGAGTTCTGACCTGCTCTGTTTCCTACCTGGGCTGGCTCACCCCTCCTTAGGCAACCTGGTGGTCCCTCGATCCCGGGAGGTCACCTTACTGATGCTCAACTTAGCGCAGACACCCGATCAGCATAGCGCACGACAGCCCAGAACTCCTGGGCTCGAGTGGTCCTCCTGCCTCGGCCTCCCGAGTAGCTGAGACCACAAGTGCCACTATGTCCGACGAAAGCTCTTCTTTATAGAAGAATTTCAACTGTAAGTACAGAGGGATGATAAAATGGGAAAGTCACCATTTGGCAACCCCTATTCCAGGGCATTTAATAACATGTTCCCCACCGGCCCTCACCGGAAGTACATTTCTACCAATAGTCTGTCCCCATGACTGAGACGACTTAGAATTTCTCTCTAACGCCCCTCACTTCCTCTGAGCCTGCGCCAGCAGCTCTGGAGGTCCGTGCTGCTGCCGGCCTGTCCGAGACAATCTAGGCTTATTCTCTTATGTTCTCAAAATCCTTTCGCTGCCTGGTCCCAAAGCCACGCCCACAGTTTGGGTTTTGCTGCAGTGGTACCCCACTTCCAGGTAACAAAATCTGCGTTCATTTTCTATGTGTAAGAAACCACTACAAATTTAGCAGCTTTAAACAACACCCACTGATCATCTCTCAGTCCTGTGGGTCAGAAGTCGGGAATGGTGTGGCCGGCTTCCTGCTCCGGGTGTCCCACGTCTGAAACCAAGGGGCTGGCTGGCTGCCTTCTCATCTGGAGCTTGGGTCCTCTTCCAAGTTCATTCCTGTATTGGCAGAATTGAGCTCCTTGCGGTTGTAGGACTGAAGTCCCTGTTTCCTTCCTGGCTGCTGGCCAGGGACAGCTCTCAGGTCCTGGCCCCAGGGCCACCTCCACCTCAACAACAGAGAACCTTCTCATACTTCAAGCCTCTCTGATGTCCCTTTCTTCCACCAGCTGGAGGAAATACTCTGCTTTTCAGGGGCTCACAGGATTAGGTTAGGTCCACCTAAATAATTGCCCAATTTTAAGGTCATCTTTATTGATAACCTTAATTATATTGCAGACTCTTTTGCCACATACCATGACAGGATCACAAGGGTAACGCAGGGGGGTGAAGGTCATGGGAGCCTTGCCGACCACACCCTCCCGCCAGAAGGGCCACCTGCCCTTCTGAGCCTGCCCCACTTCTGTGTGATGTTCCAGCTTCTTCCCACCATCCCATCCCCTCTTTCCTGGACAAGGAGGTTTCCATCGTGGGTTTGGGAGGGTTGTTTCCATCCTTGTTGGTTTGTAGGAAGGAAAGGAATTTAACAATAAGGGGGAAATATTTTATTTTCCTCTAAATCTTGCATTTTCCTTTTGGTTTCCTTCTATGATGGGGCTCAGAGAAACGGAAGGAGGCAGCCCCCGTGGTCTGAGCCATCAGGCGCAGTGGCTGAGAGCTGCTCTGAAGTCAGATCGATCAGGTGGGAATCCCAGCTCTGCTAGTGGCCGGTGTGACTTTGGACAAGTTCTTTATCTTTCTTGTGCCTCAGTCTCCTAGTTTATAACATGGGGGTAATAACAGTCCCTGCGACACAGGGTTTTTATGATGCATAAGTTAGTTGAGGGCCGTGAGGTCTCTAGAACGATGCCTGGCACATAGTTAGCGCTGAGTAAGTGTCACCTATTAACATCCGCAAACGTGAGTGATGATAGTGCACACTTTATTGGGTTGTTAGGGACATTAAGTGAATTCCTCTACTTAAATACTCACTTTAGCCCAGAGCCAGGCACAGGGCAAATGTTCACTAAAGAGAACATCTGTGAAGCTGACCGAGAGCTTCAGGGGCAGTGGACCACAGGAAACAGCTCTTAGCATCTGGAAGCCAGAGAACCAGCAGAAAACTCCACAAAGTCTCCCTGTTAGCCTCAAGGTCAAGTCCAGACACCTTAGGGAGTTGTGGAAGATGGTGTGGAATCTACACCAGGTCTCTTCCATCCCTCCACGTTCTCCGCTCAGTCCCCAAATGGAGTCTTCCTGTGGCCACCTTGAATGTCATCTGAGGGCTGCACATGTTCCAGCCTGCCCCTCCTGTGCACCCTCTGCCAGGGAGGGGCGCTCTCCCTCCCACCCCAGCCCTGACCTTTGCCCGATTCCTTGTCACCAGTCAGACACAGATGGAAAGGAACTTGCTCCGGGAAGTCACCCTTGGCCACACACACACACACGCACACACACACACACACGTCCTTCCAGGCACGCTGTCCCTGCTTAGGCCTGCCCCGAGCCCCATCTCCTCCCCCATCAACACCCTCAGACCTCAAACTTCTCCCTCCCCGGCCATCAGCCTGCACCGCACCGTCCACTCTCTGAGGATGAGCTGGAGACTTAGGATCCCGGCACGTACCTGAGTCCTTCTTTGTGGAAGGACAGGAAGGACGTTAGGATGAGAGTCAGAAGATGGGGTTCTGGTCCCAGACTGGACTCTCCCTGGGTGTGTTCTGCAGACCGTCCATTCCCCTTTCTAGGCCTGCGTCTGAGAAAGGAGGATTTGGACCTTGTGGTCACTAATATCATGGCCCAGGTCACCAGGGCTCCCAGGAGTGCAACCAACACCCCCTGAGCCGCTACTCTGTCTTGGCCCTGACGTGACGTGTGATCACGTATTTTCATGATCACTTGGCGTAAGAAAGGTGGGTGGTACTTCTGCGCTGTCCCGGGTCCACCCTGCTTTCCGTGTGGAACCCACCGGGACGGAGAGCTCTCAGGAGCACGGTGTTCATTCTGCGCTCACAGCGCCCGCAGACCTGGCGTGTTCTGTGCTCACCTGGGTTAATTTGAGAACATCCATCCATATCCAGACCTCAGCAGGGAAGTTATGGGGTCCTAAAGGAGTGGCAGGCTTGTCCCAAGCAGTCTAAAAGGAATCGGGGTCAGGGACAGGGACCACAGGGAGAGCTGGCAGAGGGAGGACAGGAAAGGTGCCTGGGTGCTAAGGGTGGGCCGTGCCTTGTGTGACCTGGACGAGGCAGGCCCCACGGGGATGTCCTCCCAAGCCTGGCTCCACGGGACGTCCTCCCAAAGCCTGGCTCCACGGGGACGTCCTCCCAAGCCTGGCTCCAGCGTAGACATTTCGCATGCTAAATATCAAAGGTTCTCGGTAACAAACGTACTTCCTGGCTCAGATCTGCCTGTTTGCCGGCAAGCGGGCTTTAGAGCCCACAGGGTGTGGGGGCGAAGTGGGCATTTGTGTAAAGTTTACTTGCAGGGCGGCAGGGCCCCAGGCTGCCGCATCCAGCATCCCGTGGAGAAGGCTCCAGTCCCCTCCCCCCCTCTGCGCCCCCAGGAGCACCGCCACACGCTGGTGGGACTGGTTCTGTGGGAATCTGTGAAATGTTAGTCCCTGGTAGGGTGGGATTCACCCCCCCTTTTCTTCTCCCACTCCTTTGCAGAAGCAAGGCCTCCGTTACACATATCGATTCTGACAGCTCAGATTAATATGTCAGATGCTGTGATCCTTGCTGGCGACAGGCCTTTTGACCCTATCAGCACAATCTGCTTCCCTGATTGAAAATCTCTGTGCCTCAAATTGATTCAGAGTTTTATAAACATCCTGCAGCCACGATCCAAGGAAGCCACCGGTGAAAAACCTGGGAGAACTTAATTTGCCTGCCTCTGCCCGGCCCCCAGCCGTCGGGGCAGCGGGGCAGGCACGCCAAGGGATTAAAAGGAAAACCTAACCTGGTGGGCTGAGAGTTCCGGGGACGCCCAACTGAGCTGTGTGCCCACACACACACACACACACACACCTCCGCACCTACAGTGCTATTGGAATGGCATGATGGGAGGGTGCCTGTGAGGCACCACAAAGCTTGGGTTGTCTGGCTCTGTCACCTACTTGCTGTGTGACCTTGGAAAAGTTTCTTAACCTCTCTGAGACTTGGTTTTCTCTTTATAAAATGACAATAATAATAACCACTCTGCTTAATTCAACAGGATTGCAGTAAGGATGAAGTGAGATGCCTTCTGAAAGCTCTGATGAAATGCAGGGAATTGTGACTGGGCGTTACAACGCACGGAGGAGACGGATAAACAAACTGTTGATCATCGTAGATGCTAAGAGATGGGTACGTGGAGATTCTCTAGGCTCTTCTCTCTCATTTCCTGTATGTTTGCAATTTTCCAAAGTACATTTTTTTAAACAACATACATCAAGCCATAAAGTACATCAGTCTTACAAGTGCATATGTGTGTATATGTGAGTATGTATGTGTGTATGTGTATGTGTATGTACATGTGTGTATTGTGTTGTGTGTATATATGTGTGTACATGTGTATGTGTGCATGTGTGTTGCGTGTATGTGTGCTATGTGTGTGCATGTGTGTATTGTGTGGGTGTGCTGTGTGTGCATGTGTGTATGTGTGTTATGTGTGTATGTGTGTGCATGTATGTACGTGTGTTGTGTGTGGATGTGTTATGTGTGTGCATATGTGTGTTGTGTGTGCATGTACGTGTATATGCATGCATGTGTGTGTTGTGTGTGTGCGTGTGCGTTAAGCGTGCATGTATGTGTATGTGCATGCATGTGTGTTGTGTGGGTGGGTGTGTTGTGTGTGTGTTGTGTGTGCGTTATGCGTGCATGTATGTGTACGTGCATGCATGTGTGTATGTGTGTTGTGTGTGTGTAGGTGTGTTGTGTGTGTGTGTACACTCACACACAAGAAGGGACAGTTCCCTGCGCAGGGGCCAGCAGTGAGAAGAGGCAGACTCTTCGCAGGGACGGCCTGGGTGGGGGCAGTGACACAGTGACAGAGGGGCAGGGGGTGTGGAGAGGGTCAGGTGGTCTTTTCTCGGTGGGGTGATGAGGAAGGAAGAGGAAGGAGGAGGGAGGGCTGGGACCCCTGCGTGCAGCGAGAGGCAGTGAGATGCCGACCCCGGGCACGCCTGCAGCAGGCCCACTCTGGGCCCTGGGATCCGTCTCAATCCACAAGGACAGTCTCAGTTCCTCACGGTGAGGCTGATGGCCAAGAACGGCCTGAGTCGGCCTCGCAGGAAGCAGACCTCCCCTGGCTGGTCACCTCCCTGGGGCTGGGGAAGCCGGATGCAGCCTCCTCATCTTCCCTGGCTCCTTCCCGAGCTGTCACAAACCCATCGCCTTCCTGCGGGTCTCCCTGAGTGTCAGGGACCAGGGAGACTACTTGCTCACTGCAAGTTGTCTCCAAATGTACACCACATTCACACCTTCCGCTGCCATCTGTCTGGGGGCTCTCACGCCCCAGCCCTCCCTGCCTGGCCCAGGTGTGCTCGGTCTGGGGCTGAGATCCCGCCCCCCCCCCCCCCACTCAACCAGTCGTGTGACCCGGGCCAGTTCCTTAGTCTTACTGCGGCTCGGTGTCCTCACCTAAAAAACAGAAATAATACCTGTATTTACTTCTAAGGCTGTTTTGAGGATTAACTGAGCTGGCATTTGTGACGTGCTGAGGTTGGTGTCTGACACACAGCATTCATAATAAACAAAGGCTCTGTGTGTCGGCCATCATCATCACCTTCATCTCTGTTACCACGTACTAGGAACCTTTGCTTCTGCTCCCTAAAAAGAAAATCGATCTTTTCCTTCCCTCCCTCCGAACTGAGCTGACTCACCTGTTCGTTTCCCAGGCAGTCGGCTCTCAACATCCAAATCATTTCTCCAAACTAAACTAGGATTGTTCTTTCTCGAACTTTCTTCCTCCCCGCAGGGCAGACCCACATCCATTCATGGTGCCTCCTGCCTCTCCCTCTCAGGACGTTGGATTCCCTGCTGCAAAACCAACCCACAAAACATGCTTTGTTCCCCCACGAGCCTGCCGTCCTTCGGCTGTGAGTTCACAAAGTGCTTTACTCACATGGCTGCGAATCCTTGACGGGGGCCGGGGGTGGCAAGGAGCTCGCCCACCGCCCTGGCTTCCCCGTTCGCAGCCTGAATGGCGGAGCCGACTCGGGACTCCTGGCCTCCCCGGAACCTCACCTGCCCCTGCTGCGGCACAGGGGACCACGCACCTGAGAACTAACCCTGGGCAGAGAGAAGAAGTCATTCCCCAGGAACCCTCCTCCTCCTCACATATCCAGGGGTCTCTAGAACTTTCCATCAGAACTTTCTGGTTGGTCCTAACTAAAAAGTGGCGGTGGAGATGAATTTAGGTCAACGTGGGAAGATGTTTGCGACGTATCATTGACTTAAAAATAGGTGATAAAACATTCTGTCCAACAGGATTTCATTTTTGTGAAAATACACACACACACACACACACACAGAAAAGAGGCTGGAAGGATACACATTCAGTGTTCACAATGCTGGAATGAGTAGTTTTTTTATTCTTTTGTTTATCTGTATTTTCTAATTTTTCCTTAAAACACATTATTTGCATTTTTCATTTAGAAAAACTTAAGCCAGACCTGGGGACGGCGGACTCGGACGTGCCCCGCGGCCTACACAGCACACACACTAATCATTTAATCCACGCCACAGCCTGGCAGGTAAGGGCCACCAGCGCCATTCTCTCCACCCCACAGAGGAGGAAACCAAAGCCCCGAGGGGTGAAGGAACGTGCACAAGATTCCACGCCGGGAAGAACAGGGCAGTGACGGAGCCCAGGGGTCCTGGCGTTAAGTTGGCCTCACTCCCAGCAGGCCTCGGATGGGTCCGGGCTTTTGTGGCAGGGGGCTCGAGAAGCCGCATCAGCCCTCCTGCTGCCCAGATGTCTCTTTTGGGGCCTGCCCGGGAGCTCCCCGCCCTGCCTGGCCTCAGAACTCCCACTCCTGCGCCAGGGGACGGCTGAAGAGCCCAGGTATGTTAGTTGACACACGCTGCCCTGACAAAGTGCCACACGCTTGGTGGCCTAAGTGACAGAATGTGTTGTCTGACAGTTCTGGAGACGAGAAGTCTGGGATCAAGGTGTCAGCAGGGTTGGTTCCTTCTGAGGGTCGTGAGGAAGCATCTGTTCCAGGCCCCCGTCCTCCTGTCCTTGGCTGGCAGATGGCTGTCTCCTCCCTGTGTCTTCCCTTGGCCTTCCCTCTGCGCCTGTGTCCTAATTTCCTCTTCTTCTGTGGACACCAGTCATACTGGATCCTAATGACCTCCTTAAAGGCCCTGTCTCCAAATACGGTCACGTCCTGAGGCATGGCGGGGAGGGGGTGCTTAGGACTTCAGTATATGAATTTGGGGCAAGGACACAACTCAACCAGGTAAAACCCCCTTACCTGGAGGGGTTCCCCCTACCACCCCCACAGGTGCTTCAGCAAGGATTGGATGGCCACCTATCCTGGTGACCTCTTAAGCCCTGGGGGTTGGGGGGTGAGATGCCCGGAGTCAGCAGGAGAGAAAGTTGGCAGTGACAAGGCCTAGAATTCGGGGCAGTGGGTGCAACATGAAAGAGCTGGAAAGTTGGGTTCAGCAAGGACAGGTTCCCCACGGGCTGGTGTAAAACAAGGCAGCTGACCCTGGGGCCCCAGTGGGCCACAAGTCTAGGGAGATTTATCCCACTGGGAGGGAGGCAGGTGCATTGTAAAACATTTCTGCCTGTCAAGGAGGATCATTATAGGATAATTGCTTTCCTAGCAAGGAATAGCAAAAACTAGAAAGCTCTAGGACTTTGGGCAAGTCACTTCCTTATCAGGAAATGAAGATTAGGCCAGATGGCTGCTACTGTTTCCCTCCAGGGCTAATGCTTTCAGATTCCAAGACAATGATTCTTTCTCCTCATTTTGCTGGAACTGATAAGATTTTGCCTGGATCTGGCACATAGTAGGTGCTCACATAAATCCGGCTTCCGCCCTTCCACTCCATGGCTACCATCTGTTCCCAGCCCCTCCTTCTGGGTTAAAAGAAGAAAGAGAAAGAAGGGAGGCATTAGGGAAAGCCTCGGCAGCTTATTCCAGTAAAGGCAAACCTAAATAAATGGAAAAGGGAAAAATATCCACATGCACTGACATGGCCAAGATGCCCGTCAGCTTCCAGAGGTCCCGGCTGGATCCTCCTGAAGGCGGCAGGGTGGCCGCGTATGAGAAAGGACATGTGTTCCTACCCAAGCACCCGACCAGCTTCCTTCCCCGGGGCTCCTCCACCGCCCAGAATGAAGACTAGGGTGTCTGCTGTCAACACTAATGAGCTCTGCCCCTCGGCCGCTGGATGCGGCAAGGAAGGGAGGAAACTGAGGCCCGGCCTTCTCTCCCAGGCCTGCCTCTCGGCTGCCACACCCAGCAGGTCCCAAAGGTGGTCCTGAGACAGCCGTCTCATCTAGGCGTCCGTGAGCTGATTATTCTCCCAGACAAGCATCCGGGCACCTCTCCCACTTGTGCAAGCGCCTTCCCAGTGCCAAGGGGCACGGGGAGAAAAGGCAGCTCTCAACTTGCCCAGCGAGTCAGAGCTTCTGTCCCCAGACAGGCTGAGCCCTTAGCACACAACCTCACAGCTGGGCATGGGGCGGGTGGGGCGGTCTCAGAGGCTGGCGGGGACGTGGCGCTCAGGGAAGACAGCCAGGGGCAGGGGGCTCTGCTACACCACTGCCCCGGGGTCTGGGCACGGACTCCTGGGATCGAATCCAGATTTCCTCTCCAGGTAAGGGATCTTCCTGAGAACTTGATGACGAAGTGCTCTCGTCTCCAAAGTATTTGTCCTTATGTCGCCTAGTTTGAGCTCACTCCTATCCCATGAGACACTCAAGGCAATCATCATTCCCACTTTACAGATGAGAAAATCAAGGGATGTGACCTGTACAGGGTCACCCAGTGAGTAGGGAGCAGAGCTGGTGCCCAAGCCCGTGTGCCCTGGAGCTCAGGGGACTCTCCCCACACCTCTGGGGGACAGTCCTGTGAGGGGTACACGTCTGAGCACCAACGTTCCTGTGATTCTGGCTTCGAAGCCAGAACTAACAAGCAGACAGAGAGCCCCAAATAAATGAGTCCCTCTCCCTGCTCACAAAGGCACCGTGCAGCCATGCCGGGGCCCGTACGCCACCCCGTCTCCTTAGAAGCTGGTTAGGATGAGATAGAAAAACTAGCAGAGGCCCGGTGGGGTCGCTCATGCCTGTAATCCCAGCACTCTGGGAGTCCGAGGTGGGTGGATCGCTTGAGGTCGGGAGTTCGAGACCAGCCTGAGCAAGAGTAAGACCCCGTCTCTACCAAAAAATACAAAAATTAGCTGGGCATGGTGGTGTGTGCCTATAATCCCAGCTACTTGGGAGGCTGAGGCAGGAGGATCGCTTGAGCCCAGGAGTTTGAGGTTGCTGTGAGCTAGGCTGACGCCATGGCACTCTAGACTGGGCAACAGAGTGAGACTCTGTCTCAAAAAAAAAAGAAAGTAAGTAAAAGCAGGGACCTAGGGTCTCTCCATCCCAGGCTCAGTTCCAAGTCCCCGGCTCACTCGCAGGTGGCCTAGGACCAGTCAGGGACCTCTCCCACGTTCGGTCTCACTCAGACTGTGTGAGCGGCAGTGTGACTAGTGACAACAGTCTTCAGTGTCCCACTGCCTGAGATTGAGTCGGAGCTGCCACTTCTTAGATGTGTGACCTTGGACAAGTCACTTAACCTCTCTGAACTTCCAGTTCCCTCGTTATATAATAACAACAATGACAGCAGCAATTAGCACGTCCATCAGCACAGGTCCGCTTTGCATGGAGGAGCTCTCGAAATGCCCACAACTCAGGGGGGTCGGCAGATGAGGAAGTGTCACCTGAGACAGGTGGAGACTTGTCCCATGTCACACAGCCAGGAAGTGTGGGGAACTTGAACCCAGGTCAGTACGACCTCCCACAACACACACATTGAACTTCAGGTGCACTGCAAGCCCGTCCCGCGGCCCGGGGACTGTGTGCAACGCACCTGGCCCAGAGCAGGCCTCCGCCGGGTGGTGTCTGGTGTTGCCACGGTGACCATGGCAGTGCTGCTGAGCCCATAGACCACTTGTCTGGCTGGGACCTGGAGTGACTCTCCAGGTTACCCCAAAGAGACAGGTTGTTCACCCCAGGCCAGACGGTGTTCCCCTTGAGCACGAGGACTGGGTCTCACGTGTCCCGTAGCACCCACCTTGACTAACACCCTATTACCTGCCTCCCCGTCCTTGCCAACTGCTACTCTGTAGTCACATCACATACAGTCGTGTCCCATCATCGGAGTCTTAGGCCCCACTCCCCGTCTTTCTCCTCCCCGCATGCTGCCATCACTCAGGTGACTCCGACCTCTGCGCGGAGGCCCCGGTCCCCAACCTGGCCCCTGGGTCCCTTAAGCTCACTGCACTCACCTTCCTCCTCACCTGTCTTTCGCCGCCTTTCGCCAGGCCACATCCCTCAAGTCCTAAATCCACAGCCTGTCATCCCATCCCCCAACCTCCCATCCGCCTTGCTCTGAACCCTCCAGCCCTGCAGATCTTCAGTCCCCAGACACACCCCTACTCTCTGCCATCAGCCCCTTCTTGTCTTCACTTTCTTCTCTCTCCAGCCCAGGTCCCACGGCTGGTCACCTCAGCCCCTCCCCTGCCAACGTGCTTCCCTGGAATATCCTGGCTTTATCCAAGGTCAGTGCATCCCACACTCCTGGCCAAAGCCCAGGCCAGAGGAGCCCAACCGTCCCACCCCTCTGTGGCTTCACCACCGGGATCACCAAGCACAGACAGAGGGAAATCCCATAGGGGTGTACACTGGCTTGCCCCATGGCCCTTCGGACAAAGTCTGAAATCCTTAACATGGCCTTGAAGGCCCTGCCACCCCCGTCTCCAGCCTCATCTCATCAATTCATTCAACGGATAATGGCTCAACATCTAGTCTGTGCACCAGGCACCACGCTCCGCCCCTTGAACCCCAGCCGGGTAAACTTCCTTCAGTACCTGAAATGTGATCCTTCCCACCCCAGGCTTCCCTACCCCGACCACCAACACCCTCCCACTCACTCTTCAGGCCTCAGCTCCAATGCGGCCTCCTGCGAGCAGACTCCACGGACCTCGGAGACCAGGTTTGGTGACGGTGACCCAGCCGATGTGTGCATGTAACACCTGTCCATTCCGCATCATGGCACTTTTTGATAAGATCTATTGAATTGTTATGATCTGAATTGCTCACCGTTGTATGTCCAAGGTTTAGTAAATATTTTTTCAAAGAAGGGAGGGACACATAGCAAGTTTTACTAAATATCTGCAGAAACAAACACTGTGCCGTGAAATCACTGTGCGTGCATCTTGGGTCACCCATCTGTCCCTGGGGTTGGCTCGCCAGATCTGATGGTCTAGACTACTGTCCAGTTCGGAGCCCCAGGGTGACCTTCCTCTGTGGCCTTTCCAAACAAAGAAGGGCCACTCTTCCGTCCCCCAAAGGAGGCCCAGAATCTTTCAGGGGCCATCCGAAAAGGGTGTGTAGAAGCAGCCCCACTCCCACCTCTGCTTGGGTCCCTGCTGAGCCTTGACATTGGGGACTCTAGAGGACAAGAGGCCAGAGCATGGCATCTCTACTTTGACCTGCTCCTTGCCGGAAGTTTAAGGCTGAAGAGGAGACCAGGGGGCCACCTTCCCCCATCTCAACCCCCTCCCACCATCCCTGCCCCTGAGCGCAAGAGGCTAAGTGCCCGCGTGGGACTTAGGCACTTCCTTAGCACTTCGGATGTCTACTATTGTCCTCTATAAACATGGAGACAGTGATACCCACCTCCTCCTGCTGCGCCGTGGGAGAGACAGAGGGACACATGGCAGACTCTCGGCGAGAATCCCGCAGATACTAAATATCACGACCTACATCCTTCCGTCCTTCACAGCCCTCGTCCTTTATGAAGTTCTCCCAAAATGACCCTGGCCCCTACTTTTCCCTAATTATTATTTCTGTTTAGAGACTTTTTCTTATATGTTAGGGTTGGGAAGCTTTTTAAAAAGTTTAAGTCAGAAAAAAATAGAGCAAAAATAATTCCGTCTGCTTGTTCTAAGAAGCAGTGGTGACAACAGCACCTACCTTATACGGCGCTGCTGTGAGCGTTTCGTGAACTGACGTGCAGGCACTTAACCCAGTGCTGGGCACAGGGCAAGTCCACGTGAGTAGCAGCCATTGCTTCATCATCGTCACCATCACTGCAGGCTGATGTGTACCTGAACGGCCTCGGGAAGAATAGCCCAGAAGCCGGTGACCGTGCTGCTTCTGGGAAGGGGACACAGGAGTTAGGGAGCACCGAGGGGAGAGATTGTCCTCTTCTCTGTATATTTATTTTTGCCTTTTTACTTTTAAACCACTTAGATGTGTTACCTGTTAAATTAATTTCAAATGCTACAAAATTTCAAAACAACAGCAGAACCAGCATAGGGAGAGCCCTGAGTTTGCGACAGTGCCCGGGTCTTGGTCATCTCCAGCCTGGAGCCGTCGGTGGACCCAGTTCTCACTTTCATCACCGTGTTGGCGATGCTGTCTGCTGAGCACCCACCCAGCCAGCGCGAGTAACCCCTCCACCAAATCATTCAACCTTCACGCCGACCTTGGGAGCTAGGGAAGATTGTTGTCCCATTTTAGAGGTGGGAAAACTGAGGAGCTCAAAAGATAAGAAACCACCCTGACATCCTACCAGGTGTGTCTGACTCCTGAAGCTACACTCTGGACCGTGAATCATCACCTGCCCCCACCCATCCCACTCCCACCCAGCACGTTCGTGCATGTCCTGGCCCCTCAAAATAGGCCACGATTCTAGAGAAAAGAGTCTGTGTCATCTTTATTAATATTCTCCACGCCTCCCCTTCTTCCCCTCAAAAAATAATCCTAGTAGCTTTCCTAGCCCTGAGCAAGAATGGGCACTTGTTAAATATCTGCTGAATTGAATGAAACTTATCACAAACACAGTCCTTTTCCAGACCACGGTCTTTCTCATCACCACTGGCAGATATTTCACGAGGCATCTACACTGTGCTGGGTTCTGGAAAAGATCCACAGATGTATAAGTTCTGGCAGATCTAGAAAGAGCTTCCAGCTAAAGCTTCCGGGAAGGGAGGAGGGGTAGGAATTTCCTGAGCACCCCTGGGAATTTTTGCAAAACTGCCTTTTCTCCCCTCCCATCCCGCACACACCCATGCGCACTCCTGAAATATCCTCCGTTCAGATAAGGTGTTCCAGCCATAAATCTGCCATGGTGGGGCAGGAGGTTTTATTTAGCAAATGCAGAGCGGCTGTTGCGCAGCAGTTATCAATTCAAGGAGGGAGGGCGCACAGCTTACCTATCTCCCTTCACCTGTCAGAACCGGAGGCAGCCGACCTACCTTTCAGGTTCCACATCGCTGAGGCCTTGCTGAGACAGGGCTGGCCCTGGGGCTAGGCAAGGTGTTTCCAGACAGAACTGGGGCTGGGCGCCCTGCTCAGATGCAGGGAAGTGTGGTGTGGCTTCCAGAAGAAGCCGCCCCAAAAGCAGAGAACTCTCCTTCCCCCCTCGGATCCTTGAGAGAAGGGGCTCACCTTGCCCCATAAACCAGAAATCTGGTCCTTCCAGGCAGCTCAGGATCAGAAGCATTTGCGCCCTGCAAATTCTCTGGAGAGGGAGAGCAGTATCCCAGTGTTCCAGACAACACAATCAGAGAGTCATTGTCATGGGGACTAACCTGTGCATATCAGCGCAAAGTTTGCAAAATACCTGCTGTCCATTATCTCCTTAGCTATTATTTCACAACAATGCAACCGGGTCAGCAGGGCAAAGCGACTCGTACAAGATCACACAATTTGTTAATGACGTACATTAGTTGGATCATCTGAGATTGCCAATAAAGATGGGCCATGGCTGGTCTTCTCCCTGTGACTTGAGAGGACAAAGGGATGCTTGACCTGTGCCTTGACCTAGCAAAGCCCTCCAGGACCACACACAGCGGCAGATTCATAGGTCCCTTCATGGCCTTGGGGGAGGGGAGAGTAATAGCCCCACCTTGCACTTTCTTTATCCTGCATTGCCCTCTGTCCCCCAGGACTGGGGAGTGACCACAAAGGAAGAGTGAAGCTGCAATACCACTTGCCATCCCAGCCCGGTGACAGTCACCCCCTGGGAGGCAGTGTTGTAATCCTTCTCACTGCAGAGATAACATCCCATCTCCTGTCTCCTCCAGGCTGAGGTCGTACATGGCCATCTCTGCCCTGACCTTGTCCCCAGGCTCCAGGCCCCTTCTCTAAAGTCAGGAGGATATTTACATGTGGCTCGTTGTGATCTGCAGGCCTAAAACCAAAGGTATTCCGTTCCCCTTACGGTCCTACTGTCTGTCATTTCTAAATCCTTTCTGCCTCTTTGCATTTCAAATTAGCAAAAGTCCCATCTACACATTTTATCACTGCTCCATCTCACCGCATTCCACCAAAGGCTCAAAGTGACCTACAGGAAGAGCACCGTTGTTCACCCAGTGGGCAAAAGCAGGGGGCCCAGCACATCAGCAGCAGGAGTCTCTTCCGCTCCCTGTCTGTGGCCCTGACCCTAGACACGGGCTCCACGAGGTTGGAATGGTGTCTCTGTTCCTCACCACGCTGCACACAGCCTTGCACACCGTGGGGCCCAGAAGCTCTCCCTGCACCGGGCACTTGGTATTTAATACTAGTTCTTCATGCTAGTCTGCCTTCTAGTGTCCTCCGACACTAGAAACCAGAAAACAACAGAAGGGACAGGTGTTTTGTTTAGGAACCACCTTCACTCTGTCTGGCTGCTTTCCATTTTTAAACCTGTCTGCTGGTTTTCCATTTTTAAAGCAGTCTGACTCCATCCGTCCTCCCAGCCTTAATCCCTGACAGCTCCTGACAAACACACGCTGAACTGTGGGTACAGAGATCTTAGCCCGGAGCAGTTGAATCCGGGAAGCAGTGCCTGCCCTTATTGCCGACACAATTTCAGGAGGTGAGAATCTTGCCTTGCATTGCCTCTTCTCACCGGTGCTAGAAATTCCAGTGACAGGGAACAAAGCCCAGCTCTGTATAACTGGGGATGAGGCTTCAAAAGCAAATACACCTGGGAGAACTAAATGTTGACATAAATTCACACTAAGATGTAAATGACTGCTAGCAGGTGCTTTCCTGAGAGCTGAATGATGCCAGGAAGCTCCTTCCCCAGGAAGAGAAGGAGGGCCCAGAGTCAGACAGTCAAAGTGCTTTGGTGGAGAAAGCCCTGGGCTGGGAGATCTAGTCCCAGCTCTGTCTGTAATTTATCTGATGATTTTTATAAAATATGTTCTACCTCTTTGAGCCTCAATTTACAAATCTATAAAATGGGACGATTCAACTAGATGACCTCTAAGGTCCTTTTAGGATCTGGCAAATCGTGAATCAGTTGTGACACAGTTCTGCCTTCAGCCTGTTCGCTTTTGCGTTCTTAACAAAGCACTGCGCTTATAACAAGGATTTGTCATGAATGTGCCTAAAAAGTTCCATTGTTCAGACCAAGAGTCAAACCATGCCTCCTAAAGAGACTTGAGAAACCAAGGTCATTACAACCGCAAGGAATAGAGAGAAACAGAGGCTGAACACCGATGTGCTTAATGCTCCTCTGGAACATCAGGAGCCGAGTCTGTCATTAGACATGACACAAGACCTTGCAACGGCGCATGTGAAATTACGGTGATCCTCAGATTTGTAGAGGGACCTACTGTCAACCATCCTCCTTCCTGTCCCTTATCTACTTTGATCCTCTCTCGAACTGTGTGAAGTAGACAGGGCAAGAATTACCATCCCCATTTTACAGATTGAGAAATCAAGTCTTAGATGGAGGAATCGCAGCCAGGACTCAAACTCAGATTAAGTGAGTCCCTGCGTCCCGTGCCCTCCACCACCCCACGGCCACCTCCCTTTTGTGTTTTCTACCTCTGGCACCAGATGCAAAGGTGAGCGAGTGAAAGGCACAGGGGACACCCCACAGGGGACTGGGCGAGTGGCAGAGTGGGAGGCGGCTCAGCTGCCCCCATCAGCTCTGCCCTGGGAGCCACCAACCCCCTGACCACCTCCCGCTCCCCACCGCAGCCGCCTGGCCGGACGGCGCGGGGTCCCGTGCCTGGTGACGTCCACTCAGCCCACTGCAGCAAGCCTCGAGGGGCTCCGCCTCCACCGCTCACCGCCCTGCGCGTGGCCAAGGCCAGTCTTGCTCTGCGATACTTACAAAGCCGGTGACTTCTGCTCGTGACTAATCAAGCAAGTGGGACAAAGATAAAGAACAATCCCAACCAGGAAAGGGGGTTGGAGGTGGAGAGAGAGAAAGAAAAATAAAAGATAGAGAGAGAGAGAGAGAGAAGGGAAGCCGCCTTAATGGTAGGGTAATTGCCCTGTTTGGGATTACAATCTGCCAGCATTTCACTAAACTTTATGACACATGATGACAAGTTAATAAGCCGGATACCTCACTGTGTTCGTTAAACAGATGCCCCAGCCTCCTTGAGCAGGGAGGAAACCCCAGAGCCGAAAAAGAAGGGGGGCAAGCCAAGAAAAACCCAGCAAGGTGTGGGAGAAGGGAGCCAAGAAGGTGGGGAAACTGGTTATTTCTGTTGTCAAAATGGCCCCAGCAATAAATCACCATCAATAACACTGTCATCTATCAAAGAGGAGCTCTGGCTGCCAAGGCCTTTGAAGTGGCAGCACCTATAATTTCCCACCTATAAAAGGTACCTTTGTGCATATGTCACGCTGCAGACTGACAGGAGCAAGGAGTTCATACTGTCTCCACGCCCATCCCAACAGCGAGCCCGAGGGGCACGGTGCACCCCTCCCCCCCACCCACTCCCCCTCCCCTGGGACGGCCTCAGCTTCACTCACTCCGCCTCACCTGGAAAGGCAGGGGGTGGTGCCAGGAGATGGTTCGAGTCCAGGCAAATCTGGGGGCTTCCAGCCCCACCCACCAGCTGGGCGCCCCCGGGCAGGGGACGAACAGCTTCCAGCTTCCCTCAGTTTGAGTCCCCAAGAGCTGAGGACTGGGGGAGCCAGAGAACTATGGGAATGTCCCTAAAAGGGAGGAACCTCCCCAGGTGCCTCCCCAGACACAAATAGATGTCATAGAACCTGCATCTTTGTCGAACTCCCCAGGAAGTGAGTTTCTACAAAAGTCTAAGAAGCACTGGCCCGTGGTCCCTTTCTGTCCACCAGACCAGGGGTCTAGGAGCCGGGACCTGGGAGACTAAACGGGGCCTGAAACATGGCACCACAGGCAGGGTGGCTTGAGCTACAGAAGCGGATCATCTGACGGTTCTGGAGGCTCAAAGTCCAAGATCGAGGTGCCAACAGGGTTGGTTTCTTCTGGGGCTTGTCTGCTTGGCTTTTAGGTGGCTGTCTTCTCCCTGTGTCTTCACACGGTCCTCTGCCCACGTGTGTGCCTGATCCTCCCCTCCGTGTAAGGACACCCATCCTGTTGGATGAGAGCCCACCCTGATGGCTCCTTTTAACTCAGCCACCTCTTTAAAGGCCAAATACAGTCACAGTCTGAGGTCCTGGCGGTTAGGACTTCAACACACGAATTTCGAGGGGACACAATTCAGCCCCCAACAGAGCCCTAGAGCGCAGCCCGGGACGCGCCCCAGCCAGATGGAACAAAGGCCCTAGAAGCCACCAATGTGCTGGCAGCATCTGAAACTCCCACTTCCCGGTCCCTGGGATAAATCTCTTCCTAACTGATTGAATCCAGCCCTCTCACCCCCGCTTCCCCTCACGGGCGATTTGTCTTCAGACGTAAAACAGGCCCAGCGCTCACATCCCAGCCAAGAGCAGAGGGTCCTGCCTGGTTCCGCTGCTCAGCAAGGTCCTTGTGAATGTCACTTAGGCTGAGAATCTGAAAGTATCTCTAAAAGGGAACATCTCCTTGCATATTCCGCATAATGACCCCAGCACTGTCTCCAGCTGGTACCGCTCCGTGAGCGCAACTACGGTGAGGTGGGGACACTTTTGGAAACCATCAGGTGATTGGCTCAAGGTCAACCACCAGCAAGGGCTCACGCCAGCCTGAAACCCAAGTCTCTGTGACTCCACATCCCATGTCCTCACCCCACCCGCTCTCCTGACCCCGCTCTGCACATGGAGACGCCAAGCTCTCGAAGTCTGAGCTGCGCCCGGTGAGCACCTGCCGACTGCTGGGAGCTGAGGACTAGATCGGACCATTTTGTGGAGGATTTAAAGCTACTTTTATCTGTGGGGTATTGTTCCGAGATCACGCTCATATATTTTTATGTGTTTTATACAAGCACACGTGTAGTTCATGGAGGGCAATGCTTGCGTGCATTTGGTGTGTGGATCCGCTCGGGCTGGCGTTCCCGAGGGTCTGAGGTCCCAGGGTCTCTCTGCTGATGCCCCCCTCCTCCCTGGGCTTCCGTCTCCTTGTGAGGAAGTGAAGGGGGTAAGCGAGGTTATCTCCACAACCCCTTCCTTCACCAGCCCCGTTGATTCCAGGGAAGCGCCGAACAGGAGGGAGTACGGTTTCAGTTCCCTGGATGGTCCCTGCTCCCTTGAAAGCTCAGCGCTCAGCCACAAGCCTCCACGTGTCCCGGGCAAACAGAGCGGCTCCAGGGGCTCCTGCCTCCTCCCCCTCTCCCTCCCCTTCTCCTCATGCACACTGGAGAAGGGTGAAGACGGCCTTCTGGATGTTTCTGTGAGGTCCCAGTGCTTCCTGAGGCCCCCACCCTGTGCCAGGGATTGGGAGCTGGGAGAACGGTTCCGTGGTCTGGTTGTCCCATAACCTCTGGCTGTGTGTCTGCGGGGTGAGCCCTTCGACTCGCCAGGCCTGGTGAGTTCCTTCTGGAAAATGAGGGGTTTGGGCTCAAGGGCTCTTGAGGGGCTGGCGGGGCTTGCGGCTCTGAGAGTCTGCACCCCTCACCCCGTCCACCCACCTGTGGGGCGCCCATAAAGCACCTGGCAGGCGGGTGAAGGCACACAACCCCCCATGCACACGCACGCACGCACACTCACGCGCACGCGCACACACATGCGTGCACACACACGCTCATGCACGCACGCACACACACACAGAGAGGCCACTGTCGCACCCCAGCCCTCGCCTCCCCCTGACACACAAGTGCTGCTCGGCCTGGCTGCGGAGCGGCTCCCAGGAATGGAATGGCCTGGCAGTGGCTCCTGAGAGGACAGCTTCTTGGCAGAGGCGGGAGTGGGTGGAGTGGAGCAAAGTTTTTCCTTTGAGGCCCAAAGGGCTGTCAACCCTCTTCAGCTGCCCTGGGGCCTGACAGCAGAGAGATTTACGACCCCCAGGCAGCTTTGATCCAAGCCTCTGATAGCCATCAGGAACAGCTCGCCCCTGAGCCTGGAGGAGGTGGTTTCGGTTGGAATGCGTCTCCTGCAGAAGGGCAGGCAGGAGGGTGCCCGGGACAGGTAGCAGAGTCAGGCCACCAGCCCCCTTCTTCTGGGGAGAGGGACACAGCAGGTAGGCGGCTGAGGCCTCTGAAACCAGAAGCAACACTGTTTAGAGAGACACGGCTCCTGCCAAAGGCTAACTCAGGGAAGGGGCAGGCGGAGTGGGCCAGGCCTCGGAAAGTCTCCCGCCCCGCTCACCGGCTCCTCCGAACACTGTTGCCCAAGTTTCTCTAAAGCCTGGACCGAGCCAGAGCAGAGAGAGCTGAGAAAGGAACTTTGCACCCATGGGTGCTGTTGTCCCTGCTGCTTAACCGCTGCGCTCAGTGGCGATGGGCGTGGCTAATTGCGTGGCTGCATTTCATCCCGGACTCCTTGCAGCTGGGACAGCAGGCCGGGAGAGTCTCCGTGTGGTCACAGAACCCTCAGGCTCTCCCCCTGGCCCTCAGCTGGGCCCCTCGGGATGTCAGGGAGGCCACACGCCCTCGTGGACTGTCCCCAGTCATGTGATTGAAAAGAGATCCCAGAAACAGCTACGTCCAAGGCGAAGGAGAGTCCCCTCTGGACGCCACCTCAGCGTCTTCTCAAGGCAAGTCCAACAGGCAGGGTCCCCGCCCTCCGGGGTCCGAGTGTCCTGGCGACATTGGGAGATGTACATACGTCTAAAGAGACAGCCGAGCAAACCTGCTGCTATTCATCGCGCCCAACCAGCCAGTCACGCAGGAATAAATACATATTTGCTGAGCACCAAATTGGGTCTAATGACCCTGGCCTGTCTCACAGGGTCATCTTGAGAAATAGCTGATGTCAGACGATGAGCGTGAGCAGCTGTTCTCCATTTGCACTCAACAAGAGAAAAGGCCTTAAATTACAGCGGGAGGGATTAAGGTTAAACATTAAGAACAGCTTCCTGGCTGGGAGGGTTGTGAAACACTGTAATGTGTTACCAAGGGATTGCTGCAGACATTCCTTCTTCAGTGAGACTTTAAAGAGGAAGGAGGGTGGGGATCTGCCCAGAAGGTTGTATTAGGAACTTTATTAGGTCATCTGGTCCATCCCCCTGCAGGCAAGGGCTGGGACGAAACACCACCAGGCAAGGCCTTTCGGACCTCTGCAGTTCCTAATAACTGTGAATGCTGAGAAGCTCCCCAGACCCTGCACAGTAAAAAGAGAGACCACAGCCATCGACAAGACCCCCCCTTCGGGCCTGCTTTCCAGCTTTTGCAAGCAGTGGTCGACCGCAGCAGTAAGACAGGGAGGTGTGATTTCCAAGCCCACTGGAGACCAAGGCAGTTACTTCCCAGCGAGCACCAGGAGGAGCCTCCCCCGCTGCAGGGACAGAACCATTTCCTCAAAGTCAAGCACCTGGTGTTCCTCCGGCAAATGGGTCATTCCCCATGGTGGGAGTGAACGGGAAATAGTAAGATCGTGCATCTTACCTCCAGGGAACAATCCGCCCATTTTACAGATGGAGAGATCGGGGCCTAGACTTGGGCAGTGCCTCCCCGAGATTCCTGTGTATCAGAGCTGGGCCTGGAAAACTCTAGTGTCCCCAGCTGGGTGACCTCAAGCAAGTCATTGCACAACCTCTGGGGCCCATCTACACACCTGACACGTGGGCCCTGTCCTCAGCTGCAGAGCACATAGATCTAAAGCCACTGCCCTTGCTGCCCTCGCTCTCAATGTCTAGTCTTTTCTGTTGGTCGGGCTGCCTTAAACTCAGTCCTCTAACTCGGAAATGACTCTTCTAAATCCTCAGATTAACAAGAAAGCAAAACTCTGATCTTTAAGGACCATGGAAGGTGTATCATTCGTCTCAGTCATCGTCGTATCCAAATCCACTCACTTTGCAGATGAGAAGATCGAGGGTGTCCACGGGTGGGGGGTGTGGGCGGGGGG
>VBSM01000500.1:6231997-6263251 GCA_008086735.1 Cheirogaleus medius
AAAAAAAAAAAAAAAAGTGACACAGAGTAAACGCTCGGTAAATATCACCTATAATGCAGTTTTATTTTCCCAGCCAACGGTAACTCATTGAGAATCGGATATTCTTTCTGGTGCCTGCTCGAGGGCCGAGCTTAGCACAGCACTGGGCACAACCAAGTTGTTGGCGGCTGCGTAGAAGCGAGCTCAGCCCCGTCTCCCGCTGTGAGGTTTTAGGTGAATGTTTCGCCTTTCTGGCCTCGGTTCTCTGCTTTGGTGGGGCTGAGTCAGGCTCCTCACCCAAAGCCCAGGGCGGGCTGATAACCACTCTCGCGGCAGCGGTGGCCAAGGGCGCGGTCTCATGCACTGGGGGAGCTGTTCAGACCCGGGCTCGGACCCTGGCTCCACCTCAAGCCGGTCACACGTCTCCTCCAAGCATCAATTTCCGCATCAGTGAAGCGAGGTGACGACGCCCGTCTCCATTACTGTTACAATAACCCGGCACCGTGACAGTGCAAACTCCTGGCATGCGACGAACAGGCAATAATCGGCCCTGGTGGCGGAGGCGGTTGCTATTCTGATGGTGATTGTTATTACCATCAACCCCAAGAGTAAAGGAAGAAGAAGGCATAGAGAATTCAGACCGCAACAGCTATGAAGGAAGCGACTTAGGAGAAGAAATGGGTAGGAAAAATTGGAGAAATCACACATTCGACAAAGCCTAGAGTCTCTTTTCTCTCTGATACTCCCCAGAGTACAGAAGGAAGCTGAGCGGCATGCCCCTGCTGTCTGTGGACCAGAAGCCCCACAGCGCTTTAGCTCCGGCTTGTCCACTTGGACCCACGGTGGTACCTACGAGGCAGAGTCCCTGTTGGGGCTGAAATCAGAGCCACCTGCCTCTGGGGACCTCTCCGCCTGCCCAAGGCTCGTCTCCAAGGGCAGGACTGCCTGCCCCTGCCCGAGGGAGCCAGCGGGTTCCTGGGCTGAATCAGGCAGCTGGGCTTGTCCAAGAGCTATCCCCCAGCCAGGAGGCCCAGGGCACCACGGTGACCCTCCAGCGGGAGGGCTGAAGTGGAGGAAAAAGGAAAAAGAATCTCTTAGGGACCAGGAGAAGAGTCGGTGGCATTAAACCCTTTCTCCAGCTCGGAGAAGCGGAAGCCTGCCCTGACCCCATCCTCCCCTGAGGCCACGCCACAGCCCACTGGCACTTGGCTACCTGCCAGCCCTCAAGTGTCGCCTTTAGTTTGGGGAACTCAGCAGCTCCAAGGTTCTGACCTTCCTGCCAGGGCCACAACAAACACATGTCACAAGCATGAGTGCTAATGACAGGCCCAAGTGAGTGGCATTCAGGTTAACACCTGCATCAGCACCATGCCCTTCGAAGGTCAGCAGTGCCGGTCGGAGCAGCCGGGGCGGGGGCGAGGGGGGACGAGGGGTGAGGACTAGCCGCCATCCAATCTAAGCAGGTGGCTCTATTGCTTGTGCTGAAGCTCTCCCCAGTCATCCATGTGATTGAAGGAACTCAGGGAACTTTCTACCCCTTCGCCCTGGAGCAGAAGGAAGAGGAGGCACAGGAAGACACATTTGCCGTAAGTGGCCCTGGTGACTTGCTGTTGGGAAGGCGGGCTCTCCCGCACCTGCAGGAGCAGGGGCTTGTTGATGCCGACTCCCTAGCTCCTGGACATGTCTTTCTCCCATCAGCTGTGACCTAAGCCCCGAGTCACAGTGTGAGGTCAAAGGCACCAGCCTCTGCTCGGCTGCCAGGGCCAGCCTGCCCCTGCCGTCACTCAAGCAAACCTCCCCTCGGGTTCTCCCTGCTCAGCTTCCAGGCCTTCAACACGCACCGCAGCACCCTGCCCTTGCCACCCTCAGAGAGCCCACCTGGCTCCGTCCTGGGACTTTGAGACAGCTCGCCACTTCGGGACAACGGGACAGATTTGAACAAAAGTCTTACCCAAAACAGAAATCATCATCCGAAATGCAAGTCTGAAACTAAACGGGAGGAAATGCAACGGGCAATGCTTATAAATGCCACGTGCCTCCGAGGTTCTTTAGAAGGAACAAGGCATGATCATTTCCCTTCTGATCATTTAACAGTTGAGAAAAATCCTTGAAGGGTCCATTTTGAGCTAGACACTGAGCTCATTGCTGGGAGACAAAGGACACAGTGTCCCCAAAGGGAACTAAGATATAAGGCGAGGTGGGTAGGTGAAGCGTGTACTTAAGCGTCCCCAGTGCAAAGTAGCAGTGAGAGACGCCAACACAGAAGTGCAGGGAAGGAGTTGTGAGAGCAACAGGGAGGGTGGGACCGTGACCTCTGGAGAGAGGAAGGAAGGCTTCCTGGAGGGGGTGGCATTCGAATCTTGAAGGGTGAGCAGATTTACATGTGAAGCCGTGGGCACAGCACATTCCCCTGGAAATGACAGAGCCTGAGGGGACTCCACAGACGGAAGAAGGTATGACAGGGTGCTCCTGACGGCAGCACGCCCCGTGGCCCAGGCGATGACCGAAATGTCAGGAGGAATTTATGCAAGGATAGCTGCTCCATTTCAAGAAAATGGAACAGGTGTCGCAGGGGAAAAAAAATCCTGATGCTGATTTTTTAGGGGTCTGTGCATGTGATATGTGGTGGGTGGTGTTATTATTGTAAAAAGATGTCAGGAATAAACCACAGGCCTCCCCACAGATGCCACGGCCAGATGGGAAGACTGGCAGTGTTTCGACCTCACTTGCACTCTGCGACCCAGAATTCTCCCAAGGCCGACTCCGGAGAGCCCTGACACCAAGTGCTCTGTCGGCAGAACAGAGGGGAAACAGCACTGCACCACTCTGAACTTACCCTTCGTCTCCCACCAGGGCGGTTTTATTATTCATCCGCATATTACATTTCTCATCGTCTCACAGGCCTCTAGCTCATCTCGGGAGGCCATTTCCCAGATGGGGAAAACTGAGACTGCAGCCGCACAGCTTAGATCAAAGCCGAAGCCAAGGTAGTGGGGATGGTAACAGGGAACATTTATCACACCCTGTCTAATAATTGCACCTGGCTAAGCGCTAGGTATGCACCAAGGCTATTATCTCATTAATCCTCACCTTATTATAATCTCCCTTTTAAACACGGGAAGACTCAGAGAGGTCAAGGTTATTGCTCAAAGTCACACAGCCAGGTAAGGGGTGGGACAACTGTCAAACCAGCCTTTTTTGACCCAAGACACCAAGAGCAGTTTTTAACCTGTGATGCCCATGTGCGAAAGGGCTTACCGGCCAGGATCGGGGTATAGCTGCCAGGAAGGGAGATTCACCGCCAGCGAGGGCTGCCTAGAGCAGGGGAGAATCCAACACACTTCCGAGATCATCTTCCATCTTCGCAGGACAGAGAAGTTCCCAGGGGCTGGCCAGGAGACAGCCCGGCGCTGACCTGCATCAGCCTGAAGGCGGATTCCGGAGCGGGGAGGGCAAAATGAGAGAAGGGAAATCGAAGCAATAAAACCTCCTCTGCCACCTAACGCAGGTAGCCAGGGAGGAAACAAGGCCGGCAGCCATGTACCCCTCAGTCCATATTTCATAGGAGAGACGATAGCAATTGGACATGTCACTCCCGAAAACAGAAATTCAGAGCAATTTTAGATGAACTTTCAGAATGATGAAACAAACGGCCATGTTCGTGTTATACACCAAATAAATCACACCAAAATGATAGTTGTAATTCCCCAAAGTACACAGAGAATTGATTTTCCTATGACACTTATCATGATGAACGGGCACACCCTGGGACGGGCCATCGTGAGTGGCTGTTGCTTAACCCCTCCCCTGCCGGCCTGCAGGGTCTCCCAGCCGCTCCAGGTGCCCTGGCAGGAAACCTGCTCCTGACGACAGGCCAGGCCTGGCCCTGCCCGGGGTCCCGGTGAGGTGGGCGCCCCTGCAGCTCCCAAAGCTCTGGGGGAGCCCAGACCAAGCTCCTGCCTAAAACAGAAAAGGCCTCACTGGCCAGCTGCATCCAAGCATAGGGAAGACCAGTATTTTCCACTGATTGCCTACTTAATCTTCACGATTAATTACCTGCACGCTCGACGTCCTTTCCCACATCCCTTTCCAGGTGAATTCTCTGAGGCCCAGAGAGGCCATGTTACCTGGAGATTTGAATTGAGTCTTAGTGACTCCGAGTTGGCTTCTCTTCCCAATGTGTTCTGCTGCTACCTGTGCTGCTAAGAGCCTCCTGCACACCCTGGGCTGGAATTCATTCATTCGCTCATCCATTCATTCATTCACTCATCCATTCATTCATTCAATCAGGGTCCAGCAGGTTCGGATTGAGCCCCTATGGGCTGTCAGACACTGGGTTGGGGGCGCTATTTCTGCCTCTCGGAGCTCTCCACAGGTGCAGGGTGGCGGGGAGGGGCAGACCAGCACATAAGGAAGGAGACGTCGCAAGGGTGGTTCAGTCCTTCACGGGCACATGTGGAGCCAAGAGGGCCCTGGAAGGTGAGGTGCCTAGGTCAGGAGGAACAGGGAAGTCTCCCCTGAGGAAGGGACCACTGAGCTCAGAGCTCAAGGGCAAGGTGGTCCCAGGCAGGCAAAAGGGCGACAGCACAGTGGGGACAGGCCGGGGCAGCGAGTTCGGCTGAAGCAGGAGAAGGGTAAGGAGCGCGGGTGTCAGAGCAGGCCAGAGAGGGCTGAGCCGGCCTGTGGAGGAGCCTGTCTCCGCCATGGGTGGGAAGCCGCCGCAAAGGTCAAGTGGGGCAGACACGGCCAGATCTGTGCTTGAAAAGCCCACTCCAGTGCGGACGCCGGGACCTGCCGAAAGCCACCAGGAGGTGCAGGGGCCACGCTTGTCTGCAGAATGGAGGCTGAGAAGGCGGAAGACCTTCCCGTCTTTCAGGAGTCTTTGCTTTGCACCAGCCTAGGTGGAATCGCACTGCTCACTGTGAGGCTGTTGTAAGACATAGAGAACAAAGAGCAGGTAGAAGATGTCCCGTTATAGAAAATAAGCTATAAAAATCAACTCAGGACAAAATTAAGAAGTTTCCAAAAATAAAAATAAATGATATTTCAGAGTGAATGTCATAAAGTCTTTAGATCTATATTACCCTGTTCACTGTTTCTTTTCATCAGGAGGTTTTTGTGGGTTTTTGTTTTTTTTTTTTTGTCTGTTTTGTTTTGGTTTTTGTCTATTGTTTCCTTAATAGCTAGTGGGATCCCAGTTCTGCTTGGGCAAAAGCCATAACTTCTTGGAAGGAACTTCAGTCTTTCCTTCGGCTCTAAAATATCATGATCCTCTGACAAACAGAGATTCTGCAAGTGACACATGCATTTGTATCAGGCAGTGAACGCTGGTCAAATCCAAGCTCTGGGAATTTATGGAGTCCAACTTCAGAGAGCAAATAACAAGACAGGCTTCCTAGGCCCCAAGTTCCCCAAACACAAGCTCTCTGGACTCCAGGAGTCTGGCAGAGGGGAGAAGACCTATTTTAAAGCAAACAATCCTAAAAACTTGCCCCATATTTGCAAGGACAAGGAGTAATGGGACAGTGATCAGAATCCCAAAATTTTTAAATGACAAAAAGCAGGAATAAGTTTATTCTCTCCTGAATTAAAGACATGTAATGAAATTTTTTTTCATAATGTTGCCTACCTGTCCCAAAAGAGTTTAAAGTGTGACAATTAACAACAGTGACCATAGTATAGCTTAGCAAAACCTAGATACAAGCTCCTACCAGATGCCTTTAAAACAGTAAGTTTCAAACTTAAGTCATAAAGGATACAGGCACATTTAAAGAGGAAAAAAAATTACACCAATCCCCAAGGGGTTGACTTAAATTATTTTACAGTAAAGTTAATACATAACAAATACTAATCTAAGCATAAATCCATATGCTTCTAGCTCTCATGCAAATATAAAATAAAAACAAATTTACAGAATAAATGCAATTAAAGCTAGCAAACCAATAAAATTCAAATTAACAACATTAATTTACCATGATGGATAATGAAGCTTTGTAGAACCTAAGTCTCTGGTGTTAGGCTTACCAACAGAGAGAGATCATTGTTTTGTTTTTTTTCTCATTGTCATCTCAATTCTTTTGACTTTAACATGATGGACCATCATTTAATGCAGAGGTCAGCAAACATTTTCTGTAAAAGGCCAGATCGTAAATATTTTAGGCTCTGCAGACCGTGCAGTCTCTGTCACCAACTACTCAACTCTGTTGTTGTAGCATGAAATCATCTATAGACAATACGTAAACAGATGGGCCTGGCTGTGTGCCAATAAAACTTTATTTACTAAAACAGGTGCCAGGCAAGATTTGGCCCAAGAGCCATAGTTTGCTGACTCTTGATTCAATCCATCATCTTTATTGTGTCATCATTGGGCCTTTTGCCTTTGAACAAAAAATTTCACTTTTAACCATTGATATATCATTTTTATGGACTAGTCGATTCAATAATTCACTCCAAAATTCAACCTTGAAAAATAAATTAACAGAAAATGTTTCTTGCCTATGTAGCACTCAGTCACTGCTAAGGAACTTGTACAGATTATCAACAGATATCTGCACTGCCATGTTGCTTGCAGCCAAGTTTCTCAGTAAACTATTCACAATAGGCAAGATATGGCATCAGTCTCAGGGTCCATCAGTGGGCGAATGGACAAAGCCAATGTGGTGCACACACACAATGGAATGTCACTCAGCCACAAAAAGAATGAAATTCCGTCATGTGCAGCAACAAGGATGGAGCTAGAGAACATGATGCAATAAGCCAGGCACAGAAAGGCAAATATCGCATGTTCTCACTCGTGTATGGGAGCTAAAAAGTGGCTCTCATGGAGGGGAGAGGAGAATGGGAGTGACAGGCTGAGAAGGGGAGGGGGAATGAAGAGAAGTTGGTTAAGGGGTACAAAAATACAGTTCGGTAGAAGGAATAAGTTCTAGTATTCGGTATACAGCAGGTAAACTATAGTTAACAATAACTTATTATATTCTTCAGACTAGCCAGAAAAAGGGTAATGTTCCCAACACAAAGATAAGTGTTTGAGGTGATGGCTATCCCAAGTACACAGATTTTATCATTCACACTGTACACAGGTATCAAAATATCACATGTACCCCCAAAATATGTACAACTATTATATATCAATAAAAAACATTTTAAAGAACTTGTGCAAATTGATACAAAAAAAGACAGGATCTGAGCAAGATGCCCACGCAGAGGGGGAGTAGGTGTCTACAGGCCCCTGGGGCACATGGCCGCCCAGTCCCCTCATTTCTTGTCTCTATTGGAACTACCTATGGGACAGCAAATGGTGACACCCTTTGCCCTCATTGGACATGAATATATTACTGAAGATGGTCAGCCTCTGTGATTTTCACTTCTTTTATTATTCACCCATTCAAACAATAGCAACAAAGAAACACACAGTTATTGAGTACTTACAACATGTCAGGCACTGTTTTAGGCACTTGAGATTTTAAGAGAAAAAACAGTAAAAAAGCCCCACGGTCACAGACCTTATATTCAGATTGGGAGGGTTGTGGGCAGAGCCAGATGATAAAAGTGGAAATAGCATATTAGGCCAGGTGCTATGGCTCACACCTGTAATCCCAGCACTTTGGGAGGCCAAGCAGGAAGATCACTTGAGGCCAAGAGTTCAAGACCAGCCTGAGCAATAGAGCCAGAGCCCATCTCTACAAAAAAAATTTTTTTAATTAGCCCAGTGTGGTGGTGTGTGCCTATAATTCCAGCTACTCAGGAGCCCGAGGCAGGAGGATCACTTGAGCTCAAGAGTTTGAAGTTGCTGTGAGCTATCATGACACCATGGCACTCCAGCCTGGGGCAAGAGAGTGAGAGCCTGTCTCAAAAAACATAAAATAGCATATTAATAAATAAGTTATATTATTTTAATGAAAACAAGCGAAGGTCTATGTGAAAGAACTTAAGAAACCAAAATCTTAATCTCACGAAATGATCTCCAACTGTGAAATATCATCCCAAAGAGAAGTGTTAGGTTTTCATCCCATGGAAGAACTGATAAGAATTCAACAATGGCAGAGGAAATGCTGATATTGTTTTGCCACTAGAGCAGGTCAGCGTAGCGGGAGCCAGGCTTGCTCACCAACACATCCGACAGCGCGTTGTCATGTGGGGAGATGGGGGTGCCCACATGGTCTAAGCACAACCGCTCCAGACCAGAGCTGGGTGGCACTGCTGGTCCGTGCACACGAGCTGGAGCATGTTGGCATTGCCATCGGATCTCCTCGTTTCTGTCGCACCCTCACAGGATGGCGGGGAGACTGAAGCCAGCTTCGGAAGGCCCGGGACAGGTCCCATCCCTGCCACCCGCGAGCGTGGATGAGTTAGCCATCCTGTTTGCAGCTTGGGTTCCCCTTATGTAAATCTGGAATGACAAGAATGCCTTCCCTGTATCCCTCATAAAATCTCTAAGAGAACCAGATGACGAAATTATGAAAGAGTTTGAAAATTGACCTAAGAGTTGGCCTTCCATCCCCCCAAAAAAACTGGGGGCCTCTAGCAAGGGTATTTGTGCTGATATTCGACATAGCCCCAGGGTCCCGAGACCACTGGGCCCTGGCAACTTGCACTGGGTTCCCACCTCTGGCCACTCCCGTATCCATACAGGAGTTCTATAAATGTAGGGTGGTTGTATTACTATAACTGCTATTATTACATTATTATTATTGTAACGTGCTGGGAAAACTACAATGACCACATTTTCAGGGTGCTCGAATAGCTGAATGCTCTTAACAAAGGACAGACACTTATCTCCATCAACATTTATCTTAACTTCATGAACATAATTAGTTGCCAAGCCTAAAGATTTTTTCTCTTTTATTTTTTCTGGCAAAAATCTCTAACCTTTTACAGACTAACAATATATATTATTCCTATTCTCTTTTGCTTAAACTGGTTTCAAAAAACTGCTCCCCAAGCCTCGCTTTTATTGTATTTTCTTCAGGGCTTTGGGGAAGAGAAAAATGGAACAAAATCTCGTGGCTCTGCGACCGCATTTCCACAGGTCACAAAGTGGAATATGAACGGATATTCACGTGCATTGAATGTGGATGAGCGAGAGGACGTCTTTCCTAAAAGCTCTCGAGTCCTGTCCCCCACACACCCGTCCTGTTCAGCGGGCCACGCACTCTGTCCCTACTCTGAGAGCCCAGACTCAGGACGGACTTTGTATCATTGCTTCATTATAAATCACACTGTCCTGCAAACACGTCAGTGTCAACCAAGAGGGTTTACTGAGCTTCTACTAAGGAACAATCACTGCGATATACACCTATAAACACAAACGTGCACACTTCTCTTTCTCTTTCTCTTTCTCTTTCTCTCTCTCCAACTGGCTCTGACCACGGACCAGCAGTTCTCAGCCAAGGGCTGCCAGCTCGTAGCTCACACACACCTGAGGCCGTGGCCCGAGGTTTACAAAGCCCAATAATAATGCTGTTCCCAAGAGGAATAAAACATCAACCTCCACCTTCCCCTCCCCCAGCCACCAGGGCACCCCACTCCCAGGAGGCCAGCACGAGCCAGGCTGCCCCACAAAAACAGCTCCCCTAAGATGACAACATTTTCAATTTGCAATTTGATTTTTTTTTTCTTTAATATACGTGTTGTGTGCTTTTCCCTTTGTCAAAAGAGCACAAGCCTTTCATTTAGCCTTTTATTTGTCTTGCGGCCGGTACAGTGAAAATGTATTGGCTTTTCAGTTAGTGATTACACATCATCACATACCCAATTTATAACACCATGCCCCAAAGAACAGATGTAATAAAGCAAGGGCAGGAAGTAGCAACCTTATAAAACAGAGCTGCCGACTCAAAGGTCTTTGCATGTGTGCAGGAAAGAAAACAGCCGGCACCAGGCCTGGGAACTGGTATTTTGCAAACGATCGCAGATGTTCCAGACGCGGTGGGCGGGTGGGTAGGACAGAGGTGGGGAAAGCAGGAGATCCAGTTTCCTGGCCCACGGACCCAAGCCCTGTGGCCGCCGTGCAGTGCAGAGAGGGACAATGTTACCTTTGCATCTAGTATCCAGGAAACTGTCCATCCTCTCCAACCAAAAAGAGATCCAGGACCAGTTCCTGAGGTTAAGGACCCCTTGGCTGGGAGGTCAGGTCACCTTTCTAGGAGTTTGGGGTTCTACTCTGTCATTGCAAGAGATTCTCTGGGACTAGGGTCTCTGATGGCCACCTCCTACTGAGACCTCCCCTGGGTCCTCCTCGGAGTGCCCAGATTGCAGAAAAGATCTACCTCAAACACCCCAGCAAATATTTCCTTGGTTCCATGACCATATGAACCAAAATTATGTCAGTTTCCTCTACTTTCACCCTTTCTTGATAAAGGCAGTTAATGAAATGTGGAGCTCTGTGTAATGTATTTGTATGCCTGGGGCAAATAGAAACAGTCTTTTGTCAAAGGAAGGGCCTTCGTTTTGGGCTCAGACACGTGGTGCCTCCACCTAGGGCGAAAGGGCCCCGTCTTGGCACAGTCCCACCAGGGGCTTCTTCCGTCATGCAGGGTGGACTCAGGCCTGAGCTCCGCAGCAAGGCGTGGCCTCCAGTCGTCCCTGGGGCTGAGATTTGTCTGGCTCAGGCATTGGACCCTCACCCCGCAAGTCTTGCTCCCTGCCTGTGAACTGGGTGCCAGTCCTCCCGGAGACCAAGGCAAGGAGACACGACAGAAGGCCCTGCAGCCCTGTGAACCACTTGCTCTTCTCCTTCCTGTTGTCTGCAGAGCAACCTTTGCCTTGATCTAGGCCAGAGCTCGGGGTGCTTTCCCAGCCCGCAGCTGCCGGAACGTGGGGTCCCTGGGGCTTCTTGTCTCTCTCCTCGCCACTCCGGTCCCTCTGCCTCCCAGCTCCATTTCCAGGACCAGGGAGGTCCTCGGGCTCCTATTCACTAACCAGGCCCCCTGATCTCAGGCAGGTACCCCAGTCCTGCAGTGCCCTGTGCACACACTCTCCCAGACACGCGCACACACGTACTCACACAGGCTCACACACGTACTCACACATGCTCACACATATATACTCACCCATGTTCACACATACATACTCACCTATGCTCACACATACGTACTCACCCATGTTAACACATATGTACTCACCCATGCTCACACATATATACTCATCCATGCTCACACATCTACTCACCCATGCTCACACATATGTACTATTCACCCATGCTCACACATCTATTCACACATGCTCACACACATATACTCACCCATGCTCACACATATGTACTCCACCCATGCTCACACATATGTACTGTTCACCCATGCTCACACATATACTCACCCATGCTCACACATATGTACTGTTCACCCATGCTCACACATATACTCACACATGCTCACACATATGTACTGTTCACCCATGCTCACACATATACTCACACATGCTCACACATATACTCACCCATGTTCACACACATATACTCACCCATGCTCACACATATACTCACCCATGCTCACACACACTCACCCATGCTCACACACACTCACCCATGCTCACACTCACACATGCACACTCGCATAGAGATTCCTATTCCAACTGCTCCATCCACGCTGGTCTCAGAATTTGAACTCTGTACCACACTACCACTTCATCACTGCCTAATTGTTTTATGTGTATTAATCTCATACATCTCCCCCAGCTCTGCCCCTAAACCCCGTGAGGGCAAGCCAAACGCCTAGGTAGGCTTCCTCCTTCCCTGCTCCACAGCACTTAGCAAAGGACCAGGCCTAAGGCAAGGGCTCAGTAACATTTTGGATGCACTGAGCCAAGAGGGACCCGGAGATCACAAAGTCTCCATGTTCCCCACTCCAAACTAGATGCGCCGATTGACTGATTGATTGGTGCATTGATTTTGGCCTTGTTGACTGGCAGCGTTGGAAAGCCAGTCTGTGGGACTCTGGAGGTCATGCCATGGTTGCCACCCTGAACTTGGCACTTTGGTGAAATGCTGGGATCTGGGGCCCTGACGCTGGACACCCCATTCTAGGGAAATCACTGAGCATCACGGTGGTCAGAGCTCTGACCTGGCCTCAGGCCAACCTGGGTTCCAAGGCTGGCTCTGCCACCGACTTGCTTTGTGACCACTAGCAAGTCTCTCTGAGCCTCGGTCCTTCAGCCTAAGGTGGGACATTAATAGGCTCTACTTCACAGAGTTGCGGCGAACATTAAAGGAGACATTGCGGGCGGAGCATTCGGCACACAGCCCGGCATATAGTAAAGACCCCACACGTGATTATTGTCATCAGAACTACGCAATAAAACAGAAGGGGCTGTTCTGAGTCCTGGACCTGCCACCATTGCCTGTGAATATCACTTTACCTCCAAGCTGGCTTCTCTGCCTGTGTTGTCTTGGGGCTAGTTCGTTCTCTTATTGGCAAAATAAAGACCATAAAAAGCCCACTTCACGGAGCAGCTGAGAAGGTTAAATAAAACGCTAGCTCGGCAGCACCCAACACCGCACGCTTACGTTGGGGACAGCACCTGCCCCTCCAAGCTCCCAAAGCATTTCCCAGGTCTGCTGCCCCGCCCCCACACCTTTTATAACCCAGACCCCACTGGGCTCTGTGGTTCCAGAGCTGATTCTCACCCTCTGTCACCCCGTGGAAAGATGGCGCTGTCCTTGTCCTGACGCCACCTGAACAAGGCCAGAGGGGCGGTGCCACGGCTACAGCAAGGGCAGCTGCAGCCCCAGGCTCCCCAGGGAGGGGTTCAAGTGCCCTCAGCCTTACAGGGCCAGGCGTCCGTTATTAAGAACTGGGGCTCAATGTCTCTTTCCTAGGAATATTTTAACACTGAGATCCCTGTATGAAAAAATTCCACATCTGGTTTCCAGTTAATGTTACATATTATTATACAATTCATTCCCCATGTCATTAGAGACCTCTTTAATGACATCATCTTAAATGACTCCATAAATATTCCTTCATTGAGAGACCACTAATTTATTTAACCATTCTCCTACTCTTGGCCATTTTTGCTTGTGACCAATTTTTAACCCCAACGACCTTAGAAGTCCCGGGAAGTACAGTTTGGAAATCATTGATCCAGACCAGAGGGGAGTGACCTGCAGCCCATGGACCACATGTGTCTCTTCCTTCCTCCCCCAGCTTCACAGTGGGGCCGTGATGCAATCACAGCATCAATGATCAGAAAGCTGCCTCTGTGTTGCCTCTTTGCTAATACGCCCAGAATGAACAATTTAATGTCTAAAGCGCAGGGCTGTTATTCTCACAGACAGCGTTCTAGTCAATCAGGTAGGTGATCTAAATTATAGGGGAATCCGTTTTTACTAGAACTCTATAAAGTTTATTGAATGACATACAACCCATAAATATTTTCTTTTTATCTCACCTTTGATCTGGACTATTTTAGTCTAGATTCTTTTGATTGCAAGGATCAGAAACCCACTCAAACCAGCTCCAATAAAAGGTGAGGTTATTGTGAGGACACACGGAGGTCTCGAGGGAAACCAGGGCATTGAATCAGGCCCCGAGAAGGGCGGAAACAGGGATTTGCTCGCTTGCTCTCTTACACATGACTTCTCTGCTCTTCCCTGGTTCCCCACACCCTCCTCTCTCTCCTGACTGGCTTCTCTGAGTCTCAGTCCCTATATGTTCAGCAAGCACATCGTCCCAAATGGCACTTCTTGCCCCAACTCCACATGGCCTCTCAGCACGAGCGCCCAGCCAGCAACTTCCTTCTGGTCCCTGGCGCTGATTGCCCAAACACGGATTCTCATAGACTTAGGTGAGTGTCTTGGTCCCATCCACACAAGCCTTTATTGTTCTCTGGCTGCCCCACAGGCAGGCCACTCCTGGCTCCATGTCAACACTTGGTCCAATCAGCTGTGACAAGGGCAGGAAGGGTCACACAGGCCCTGCTCACTCAGCAAGACCATGGAGGACAGAAGGAAGATTCTCCGAGAAGGGAGTTGGGGCCAAGCAGGAGCCACTGTATCTAATTCCTACACCAAGAGCTACAAGCAGTGTCACTGAGTCAGAGATTTTCCTTCCAAAAAGGTTCTAGAAACACTGTCTTCAGGAAAGTGCAAACTAATGCTATCTCCCCCCATCGTGAGGTGGACAAGCAACATGATTCCTGGAAGCCATAGGCCCTGTGTACCCTTAACTAAGGCCCGATTCTAGTTAAGGACTTGAGCCTCCAGCAGGTTCTTCAACTCGGCGAGGGCCTGGTCTACCCGCGAGCTCAGGGAAGCTTTAGGAGCCTCTGGGGGTTGGAGCGAAGGTGTCCTGGCAGGCAGGCTACTCCCCTGCAGCCTCCCAGATCACAGTGCAGCTGTCTGCAGTACCACTGCAGTGGGCTCAGCCCCAAAGATTTCATGAGCAGATCACAAAAAAAGTACCAGCCATAAGGGGAAATGTTGATACATTTCGCTGCACTAAAATTAGAACTTCTGTTCATTATAATATACCTTAAGAAAGTGAAAAGGCAAGCCACAAAGTAGGAGAAGATATATAGCAACAAATATAGCCAACAAACATATAGTAATTAAGATACAGTAAGAACTTTTACAAATGAAAAAAATGCAGCAGAAAAATGGCCAAAGACTTGAACAAGCACTTCACAGACGAGGATATTTAAATGGTTTATAAGTGTATAAAAATATGTTTAACCTCAGTAGCTATTGGGGAAATGCAAATGAAAAAAACAAAATGAGATATCACCATCCCTCACCAGAATGGCAAAATCAAAAAGATTGCCAATATCAGCTGTTGGGGAAGAGGGAGAGTAACGGAAATGAACTTCTGCATGGGGATGTGAATGTATACACCCGTGTTGCAAACCTGTTTGGCAATATCTACCAAAGCTGAACCTCACAGAAACCATAGGACTCAACAGTTCTATTCTTAGGTATATGCCAAACAGAAATGCTTGCAACACAACATCATGTGGATGTGCCAAAAACTGGAAACAACCGAAATGTCCATCAACAGGAGAATGGACATGCTGGGGTATAATCATCCCATGGGCTGCTCCGTAGCAATGAGAATAAGTAAATGAACTGCTACTACATGCAACGACATGGGTGAAGCTCAAAGCAAGACCAGCCAACACAAAAAAGTGCATACTGTATGATTCCACTCGTGTTCAAAAATAGGCCAAGCTAATCCATGGTGTCAGGACATAGGATTGTGGTCATTTTGGGGGAAGGGGCTGGGGAACTATAGGGAGAGGACGGGGACGGGATTCTGGGTTCTGGTAATGTCACAACTCTTATCTGGGTGGTAGTTACACAAGTGTGTTCGGCAAGCTGTACCTTTACCATTTGGGCAGTTTTCTGGATGTACATTATATTACATCAATATATACATCAATTTTTAAATGTCTATTTTTTGCAAGGGTCATTAAGATGCCATATGATACAGATAACTATCCCCAAACATTATTATATTCTGCGTCCGTGTATAATTCCTGTGGAACAGAGAGGTTAAGCGATTTCCCCAAAGTCACACGGGTCATTAGTGGTGGGCCAAGTCTCAACCCAGCTTTTAGGACTCCAAGACAAGTTCTCTTTCTCCTATACTCTGTTGCTTACATTTATATATCAAAGCCTCACCCATAACCACCATTCCTGGCAAGAGTAATCAAATATGCCTCCACCTCCCAGAAAAAAAGGAAGAAAAAATAGATATTCAAGACATTTTTTAAGCCATAAACTAACCTTGATGTAATGACAGCTTTCTCATGGGCATTAGCCAAGCTCAACACTCTTTCTCCTTGCATATATAAGTCATTCCTACAGAAACACCTCATCAAGAAGGCACCAAACCAAGGTGGCCCACCTTCTGCCAGCCTTCCCAGACAACTGCTGGGAGGCTGACTTCATGTCTGATAACATAGCGTTGGCAAGGAGGCTCTATCGCACTTCCCAGGCCCAAAGTTGCTTTAAGGATCTATTTGGTTCGACTTAAAACAAAAATAAGGAAAAAATATAAAATTATACTAAATTAAGAAGATGTAGAGTCATCACACTGGATTGCACCTGGACTTTATGAACCTCTTGAGACTGCGAGTGTCTCATGGGAAGGAAGAAGGGAGAGATTTGTCCTAGGAAGAGTCTAACATCACAGAATGTTAAAGTTGAAAGGGACTTTAAAGATCAACTTCTGAGAGCAGAGAATAATAAAGACAACACTTGGAAACCATTTACAGGTTCCAAAGTCCTTTCACCTTCCTCTAATTGGCCTTCCAGGCAACCATTTCGAGTAAGATATTATTACACCCCTTTTAGAAGCAAGGAAATGAAAACTCGGGCAATTTGCAGAGGCACTGAGTGACAGGCACCTATCACTGGTCCCATGTTGGTTGAGCCTGAATTCCAAGCTCTTTCTAGCACACCGCACCCTAAACCACGCTCGGCTCAAACGGGACATCTGAAAGTTGTCAATTGCTACTTCTCAAGAAGTGCTGGAGTTGGAGACAAGTAGATTTCTGAGAAAACAGACTGAAGGATGTGGTAGCCCAAGAGCGGCTGGCTCCGTGCTGACTGTCTGTGGATTTGCACAAAGGTGCCCGTGGGTCCCTAACGTACTGCACTCAGTCAGCCCAAGTCTGCAAGGTGTAACCACTTCGGAGGACTCATCCACTCTGGTTGGGAGCCCGGCCCACATTCAGACAAAGGTACAACGTCGGTGGACAGCCAGTGTGACCACGATAAAGGATGCATTCCTAACGCCCTTACGTTTCTCTCCGTAGACGAAAATGCCTCCCTCTTAGTGCTAATACCAATAGCAGGAGTTTGAAAAGCCCCAAACGTGCTCCTCAGCTGACTCCCGGGAAGCCACAGAGCGCATCGGTTGGACGGTGCGTCTCAGAGGAAGGGCAGTGAGCACACGCAACGAGCAGCTCCAACGAAGGGACAAGAAGGTCCCACAAATCCCCCGTTTCTCCCTCAGAGCACCTCAGAGCCCTCCCGGGGAACAGCCCACCAGGAAGAACCTCAAATGAGAGTCCACAGTCCCTGAGCCTCAGGTAGAAATTTTCCACACGGATTTCTCCCAGCAGGGGAAGCAGATGACCTGCCGCCCCTAGGACACCCCGGCACCTCCCCTCACCACCCACCCTCCTGGGGCAGGGCCGCCGTGGACGTGGGGCCTGCATGGTATCTAGAATATAGATCCGTTTAAAAACCAACTGCTTCTCAACAGTGAGCCTTTTTGTTCAGAGTCTAGCCCCAGACAATAACAAGGGTGAAGGAGATTTCCTCTGTCTACACAAATGCGGAAGGAGAACTCAGAAAGAACATTCCCCCTGGTGTCAGGAGCCTAGCTGCTGCCGAGGCCTTCTTGTTTTCAGGGTGACCTTCCTTTGCACACATGTGCTGCTTTCTCCATTATCACTGTCTTCTCTGGGCAGGCTGGAAACAGCCCTGGTTTAGGTACCGCACTGCGGCCACTGCTGTAGAGCGTGTGCCCACAGAGCCACTTCGTGGGCATGCCGGCTGGGCTGGGGGCAGTTTGGGCCAGGAGCCAGGCCTCAAGTGGCTGCCTATGGCCTTTTCCTCCCCGAGTTTCCTGAAGATCTGCTGACTGCACCCCAGAGCCCAGGCTCTTCCTGAATGTCGCATGAGCACACACAGCAGCCCTGCGCAGGCCATGGGCTTGGCACAAGGGACGCAGCTGAACCAGCAGGTCCAGAGGACTGGGCCAGGCCGGCTTTCAGAGGAGACAGCCCACAGAGCTTGGGTTCCAACCTGTCAAAAGCCTTTCTCTATAGCAACGTGACTGCGAGCTGGCGATTCCCCCCGCCTGCTGCTGCCTCTGTGATCAAAAGGAAGAAAAATATCTGGGCCTGGAAAAGTGATTGCCGAGGGCTAGAGCCCAGCACAGAACAGCAGACACCCGGACATCCATCACGAGCGAGTATCGACATTTATTGACTGTCTGCAGACAGAGGCGGCATCGGGAACTCTGGGGGTTACCAAGGATCAGCCTCAAAGGAAGGCCCAGAAATACCACATTACCTTTGCAGAACACTCTTCAAATCCTAGTCCCTGTCCGAGAAAGTTGCCCTGAACAGTACAACCATCCCAGACACAACAGAATAATCACATCGACCAAGAGACAAATAGATACCATAATCAGGGAAGGGTCCCTAGGTCCAGCGGTTCTCAACCAGGGAAGTAACACCCCCCCCCCCCCGCATGGGGCACTTGGAAACTCAGGGAGTGGGGTTTGGGTTGGTATAATACCTGGGAGATCTACTGGCCTTGGGAGGACAGGCCCCAGGGATGCCAGGCCTCCAGCCACACAGGAGACAGCCCTGCACAAAGAATTCCCCCACCCCAAATGCCAACGGTGTCCTTGTTGGAAAAACCATATACCTACTATGACCCAGCTTTAATTCTCAGCCTGATTTTGTCTCATCAGCCTTGAATAAATTTCATGTTCTCGATCCGATGCCCTTCGGTTTTGGGGACTCATTAGCATGCACGGGAGGGCATTGTGCTAGTGGGCAGAGAAGCCATGTGGCACAGTGGTTATAAGCCTGGACTCTGCTTAGCAACCCCTGCCTGGTGACAGTGGCCAGTGCCCAGCTGCACGTGTGGGTAATGATTTGCTCTCCCCCTGGAGCTGTGGTGAGGGTGCAGTGGGAACATGTACTTACGGGCCATGCTCAAAACTATAGTGATGTTTACAATTTGAGAAACTTTTTCCACGAATTTGGATTTAAATTTTTCAACAGAAGACACAATGTAGAACAGCGAAATGAAGACTGGGATTTAGAATATTGAGCTTCTAGCCCCAGATCTGCTTTTTCTTAACCACGAAGTCTTAGACCAATCGGCTGACCTGAGCCCCATCTTCTCACACTTGAAAACGTTAATATTAACAATAAATCCCTCGCAGGGCGAGTATGGAGATTAACTGAAAAGAGGAAGTGAAAGTGATTTCACTGTTGTAATGAGCAGCACAAATGTGAAATATTCTCCACGCGGAACCACCTAAAACCAGAGTGTCATGAGGATGACGTCATTTCCTCTGTGAGTAGAAGTAATCAACACAATAACACACAGAAGGGTGTCTAACCTCACTAATAATAAAAGATGCATATTAAAATATCAAGAGACCATTTTTCACTTAACATTGGCAAAGATTCAAAAGGCTGATAAAGCTCAGTAGTGGGGAGGGAAACAGGCTCTGTGGGTGGGAATATTAATTGATACAATATTTCTAGAGGACAATATAGCAAGCTATACCAAAAAATGCACATATATGTGGCATACAAATATATATTATACATATATATAGAAAGAAAATAATTAGTGTTTACCAAAAGACCATAGAAAAATGTTTATTGCAACATTCTTTACAATGGATAAAAATTGGAAATAGCCTAAATGTTCTTTAATTGGGAAGCGAGTCAATAAATAATGCCACATCTATACATTGGAATATATGCAGTCATTACAAAACATAAGCTAGAGCTATGTGTAGTCTCATGGAAAGATGTTTGAATTAAGTTACTGAATGTTAAATAGCAAGTTATTGGGCAGTAGAATGGTATGATCTCATTGTAGCAAGAATAAATACAAATATTTTATAAATATATTTCAAAAGTCTTATGGAATATATAACAGACTCTTAAGCACCAGTGGCTATCTCTGGGGAAGAGACTAGGAGTTAGGGAGAGAAAATATTTTCATTTTACATTTAGGATTACATTATAGCTAGAAGTACATTCTAGCTGAATGCCCAATGGCCAAGTGTTAAAATTCAGCCGAGGAGGAAGCCAAAGCCTATGCATGACTTTATATAAAACTTTATTATTATAATTTTGTATTAAAGCTATAGCAAAATTTTAAGGGCTGACATGGGGTGCCGAAACAGTTTTTCTAGACTGTCAGGTTAAAGGAACAGTCCTGTCCCCTTCTACCATCCACTGTGTTACTGAGAGTTGATCACTTCCAACCAAGGTAGTTGAGAAGCAAGATTGTTTTGATATTTTTCTCTAAAAGTGTCTTTTTTCTTCATGTTTATATTCTCTTTTATGTCTGAATCAAGGAGCATTTATCATAGATGTTGTATGTGATTTTGGAGTATTTCCTCTTTTTGAAATTTTAAGGTGGCAAAGGTGACATTGTGTCTTTTTTCATCCTCACAAGATGTGAAAGATTCTCAAATGAGACTTTTTCTTGAAAGATTCCTGGCCTAAGCAGAATTAAATATTTAACAATTAAAAACAGTTCTGAAAGGTTTTATTTAATGTCGTGAGCGTTGTTACAATAAATAAACCTATAAAAATGAGATTCAATGACATAATCGAATCTACTTTTTATCTTATTATTTTTTCGGTTTTTATAATATTTTGGATTCTCTAACAGGATATAAGGACATAATGTTTTCCCTAAAGTTGTCTAGCTAACATACTCTTCTACCACTCATGTTAAGTATCAACTATTCCCCTATTTAACTACTGAAAGTTGATTCTTGTGCATAAAATTAACTTTCACAATCATAGTTACTGCAGCACTTTAGTCTTGCAATAATATATGCACATTGTAACTTCAACTGATTGATAGAATTTCAACGTATAAAGTACAAAAGAGATTCCCACTCTAAGTCACATCTAGAGGGATTGCCTCTATCTCAAAATGAATGTTTTGATATTAATAAATCCTAACCCCATGCTTTGTATCACTGCTGTCGTCGCAATGCTTGGATACAACGCGATCACACAGTCCCTGACCACACACAAGTTCAGTGACGCCATAAATGGTGTTGAAGTCAGGATCAACTACCCAACTTCCAAAGGCCACGCCCAGAGCTGAAGCCACATAGTGGATTTGGGCCACCATCCAAGGCCAAGGCAGACCTCTGGTAGATCTCTAACTTATTCTTGTCTACATTGTTTAATTTTTATTTTTTACAAAAAGCGTGTATTTCTTTTACGATTTTACAGGTGAGGATACTGAGGTACAGGTTGCCCAAGGGCGTGCAATTGCATTCAGAGGGGGAGCTCCAATTCCACTCTCAAGATGACACTTTGTATTTCAGTGACAGTCTCATGTTATTATTTCTATAAAATCACACACAAAAAAACTAGTACCTATCTCTGGAAAAAAAGATGTATGGTGAGGACATTGGATTGAATCTCTAAATAGTTCCCAACCTTTTTGAAGAGTGGTTGTTTATTATTTGAGTGTGGATCACACAGTCTCAGAGCTTGCAGGCCCTGCCGAGATCAACACGACCCACTCAGAAGTTGATCATGGAATCAGCTACGTCCCCCACGTCCCCTCACTCCAAACCTTGCTTCAACAGTCTGCCAAAGGCAGCCACCTCCAGCACGGATCTAACCACTTCCAGCCCCTGTGCAAAACCTTCGATGACGTCTTTCACTTACAGGATAAAGTCTTACTCCTTGGGGTAACATCTCCCAAAATCTGGCTGTGTCCCACCTGCTCCATCTTGTCTCAGGCCACTCCTCCCTGGCAAACCACGCTCCTGGCATCCCAGACTCCGCTCAGTCTTCCCTTCATTGAAACCCCTCCTTCTGGTGAACTTGCACTTGCCCTTCAAGGCCCAGCATAATATCACCCCTTCAGTGACTTCCTCCTCCTCCACACCACAGAGGAATCCATCTGTCCTTGCTACCAGCATCGACAGAGTGGCCCCCTCACCAATCTGCAAATTCCTGAAAACAGGGACCTCGTCATGGTCGTCTTTAATCCCCAGCCCCCTGCACAGTTCATGGTACAGATCGAGGGCCGCTCTGGGGTGTCAGGAGAAGCAGGGCTCTGAACTGCCTATTCCTCCACGCAGATTCTGAGGGACAGTGTGTGGGTAAGAGGGGACAGTTTATGCTGCCAGAAAGAGTCTGAAAACCACTGCATCGGACCAAGAGGCCACCTTATGGCCAGCAGGCCGTATCTTAGAAGGCCACCCATAACATGGCACTGTCACTGAAATAAGAAGTGTCAGCCAGGGCTAGGCGCAGTGGCTCATGCCTGTAATCCTAGCACTCTGGGAGGCCGAGGCGAGAGGATCACTCGAGGTCAGGAGTTCGAGACCAGCCTGAGCAAGAGCGAGACCCTGTCACTACTAAAAATAGAAAGAAATTAACGAAACAACTAAAAATATAAAAAATTAGCCGGGCATGGTGTCGCGTGCCTATAGTCTCAGCTACTTGGGAGGCTGAGGCAAGAGGATCACTTGAGCCCAGGAGTTTGAGGTTGCTGTGAGCTAGGCTGACACCACGGCACTCTAGCCCGGACAACAGAGTGAGACCCTGTCTCCAAAAAAAAAAGAAGAAGTGTCAGCTTGAGAGTGGGATTGGAGCTCCCCTCTGAATGCAATCACATGTCCTTGGGCAATCTGTACCTCAGTATCCCCACTTGCAAAGCAAGGACCAATGCCCGCCCTGTGTGTGCCCGGGGAGGCGGGGAGGAGGCTGAGCTATAACAGATATAAAGCAAAGTCTGTACAGTGCATTTATCTTAAATTTACAGAGCGATAATTTGACTTATGTATACCTTGTGTCACTTCCACCCAGATCAAGACATAGAGCCATTTCCAGTCCCTAGCTGCAGTCCCCAACCCCCGGGGCCTCGGACCAAGACTGGTCAGTGGCATGTTGGGGAATAGGCCACAGAGCTTCCCCACCCCCAACCCCTTCCGTGGTCCATGGAAGGGGGGGCACACAAGTAAGCAAAGTTTCATCTTTATTTACAGCCACTCCCCATCGCTCGCATCACCGCCTGAGCTCCGCCTCCCCCTCCCCCTCCCTCCCATGGAAAAATTGTCTTCCATGAAACTGGTCCCTGGTGCCAAAAGTGTTGGGGACCCCTGTACAGGACTTCCTCATGCCTCTTCCCACTTGCACCCTTCCCCCGTGGTAAGCACTCTTCTGATTGCTTTCCTATAGATTCGTTTCACCTCTCTTTAGACTGCATATAAGCTGAATCCTAGCGTATGTATTCTTTCGTGTCTGGCTTCTGTCACTGAACATAATATCTAAAGTCTCATCCACGCTGTGGTGTGTTTTGTTTAGTTGTTGGAATAGCCAAACAAAATGCCAGAGAAGGAAATAATTTAGAAAGAGTAAAATACAAAAATATATAAAGTGTAGTATTTTTGTATTTTTCATGTTTATTTTTTATGTTAATAGATTTAGTGGATACAAGTTGAATTTTGTCACACGTGTATATTAAATAGGGGTAGAGTCTGGGCTTTTGGTGTACCCATGACCTGAGTGGTGTGCACGGTACCCCATAGGTCACCAAAAATATGTAAAGTGTAGTGTTATTAGCTGAGTCTCAGGCAGTCTGTAGACTGCAAGCTCCTTGAGAATAAAAACGATGCCTAATTCATTTTTGTATTCCAGCCCTTAAAATTATGCCTAGCTCAGAATAGGGGTTCAACAAACTTTGGTGGAATTGAAAATTATCATTATTGGTAGATCATCTGGCTTTTTTTTTTCTTTTTTTTACCCAAAGCCTAATTCGCCTCTGCCCACCTCCCCAGCCCACATCTGCCCTGCTCAGCCCTGTCCTTTGTCTGTCCCTGTTTGCAGCTGGGTCGCTTCCTTCTCTAGACCCTGGACTGACTCACGGCATGGAGAGAAGGGAGCTGGGAGAGGGCAGGGCGGAATGGCTTAACAGCCTGGACAGAAAACTGTCAGGAGAGGATCCTTCCCAGGCCAGGAAAATGCTGGAAGCAGCGTACCTAGACCCGAGGGTCAGGCAGGAAACAGAGGAGTGCCCAGCAGGGTCCCGGGCCTGGACTCCAAACCCGGGAACCCCCTGGTTTCAATCTGAGGCCCATGACCTTCCCTCCTCGATGTGCACCGTGGCCAAGTTCACAGCTCACCCCAGCTGTCTGGGCACACTGTCACTCCAGCTGTTACTGAGCAATGGATTCCTGTTGCCAAGATATGGATTTGGTTTTAATAACAGTTAGTGCAAACACTGTAAATTTACTGCTGCGAGAGAGAGTTTTTGAAAACGTCCACTCTGGCTATAATTTTTCAGCCGCGCCAGCTGTTTGTGCTCAGCTCATACCTGACATGGTGCTTTGAAATAGCAATCACTGTATTTATAAGAAGGCAAGGACTCATAAATATGTCACGAGTGGAATATACAACGCCATATTTCACCATTTTCTATTTTAAAATTGTGAGTTATGGCTGCAGAAATGCACGCCCATTAAAGGTGATATGATGTATTTTCTGCCCTGTTCAGGAGTCCATCCATCATCAAGACAATAAAGAAAACCGCACTTACTTTTTTCCTGTCGTCTGTAATTTATGATCCCCAAAAAGCTGTAACCTTTTGGCAGGCTTTGCAGAAACCACTGCACTGTTAGCAACTAAATAACCTTTTATAAGGTTTTAAATGTGTTGCTACAGTCCCAATGCACTTGGTGTATCGATCCAGAAGATCTTGGGGGAAAAAAAAAGGTAGGGGGAGGAATGGAAGAAGATGATCTATAACAAGATCGATAACGGCATATAGATTGTTGAAAGATGCTTCTAATGATTTTTGCCAGCCGTCATCTTTCAGCACGCCACGCCCTATCTCTTAGGCTTTGGTCTGGGCTCAGAATTGATTGAGTTTGCTTTCCAACTGCCTCACTCCCTCCCTCGCTCCCTCCCGTCCAGCGGCCAGACAGGGAGGAGAAGAACAATTGGCTGTCACAGACTATTTGCAGAAAAGCTCTGGGAATCACAGAGTTGGAAGGTACCTTCCAGACAGCCTCAGAGTACAGATGGGGAAACTGAGGCTGTGACTTGCCCAAGGTCGAACAGCAATTTAGGAGGAGCAGAGCCCCATCGGGATGCCTGGTTTTCTGTCCGCTCTTGTTCCTGCGCTACCTCGCCACTTCTCAGGTGTGCCCCAGAGAAGGAGGGTGTGGAGGGAGCAGGTGAACATGTTTCTGATGAGCTGTGCAGACCCAATCCATCTGCCTGGCGACAAGGTACAGTAGAAAGGTAATGAGCTTGGGAATCACAGATCTGGACTGAGCCCTGACTCCACCTCTAACTCCCTCGGGCAGGTAAATTAAGCTCTCTGGGGCTCTGCTCCTCCGCCTGTGAGAAGGCAGTCATGATTTACCTGGGAAGGTGGGGAAGATTAGATCTGGTGTCCGTGAGACGCCAACATCCAAGCCTGGCATGCGTGTAGCAGGTGAATGGGAAAGCAGCTGGCCGCTGCCACACCCCACCCAGCCGCCTCCCATCCCCGGAGCTTTCTGGGCTCTCATTCCTCTCCCTTTGCCCTGCCTTAACCTCCAGGACAATGGCCTCGGAAACGTTCAGGGAAGAGCCAGCAGTGGAGGAAAGTAGGATAATCTTTCCAAGCACAAAATCTTTGGTGCAGAGACGCTTCCTCCACTGTGGCATATGAGAGCAGCTGGGGCGAGAGGGAGCTTTTTCCTCCCTCTAAGTGTGAGCTGAGCCAGGCTCCCAGAGCACAGACCAGGCCTGTGCAGTTTCCCTTAGAGGTGCCCCCAGGAGGCCGGGTGTAATTGAGCTTTGAACACGACAGACATTCTCGGCAGGGATAATTTGCAGGTTAAAAAACGTCTACAGCGGATACGTCTCAGCATGTCCATGGTCAGCGGAGGCTCCTACAAGACAGCACTACGTTCTCAATCCAGTGCTCGCAGCCCCACAAACCTGCTGCCCCAGAGCAGGAGCACGGGGTCCCCAAACCGCGGCCTGCAGGACAAATCCGACCACGGCCTGTTTTTGTAAATAAAGTGTCACTAGAACACAGTCACTCCCATTCAGTATGTGTCGTCTGCGGCTGCTCTCGTGCCACAACAGTGGAGTTGAGCAGTTCCGAGAGGGAACACGAGGCACAGCACACCTGGAATACATGCCAACCTGCCCTTTCTGAGAAAGTTGCAAATTCCTGTTCTAGACTCTACCCCACAGTGCCACGGGACAGGGAGGCTCTCAGCAATCAATAGTTAGTATGCATACGGCTATTCGTTGTTTTCCAAGTGCTTTCATGAACCTTGAGAAAATCCCCCAGCAACCCCGTGTGATGGGGATTCTTATTTTTCCTGTTTCACAGAGGAGCATAGTGGGCCCCAGAGAAGCAAAATAATTTCCCCAAGACCACGCAGAGAGGCAGCGGCCGGGCTGGGTGCTGAGCCAAACCAGGGGATCCAGGAGCCCACCCATCCCTGCCACCCACCCTAAAATCAGGAAGCCCCACGCCCCTCAAGTGCCACCACCCACCAGCCGGTACCTTGCGGAGGTCACTCAGCCTTTCTGGACCTTGGGGTCCTCAAATCCAAAATGAGGAGTCACTAAATGGGAATTCACTGAAACACCTGTTTTGTTATTCTTATTTGTTTGTTTGTTTTTTGAGACAGAGTCTCGCTCTGCTGCCCGGGCTAGAGTGCTGTGGCATCAGCCTACCTAACAGCAACCTCAAATTCCTGGGCTCAAGCCATCCTCCTACCTCAGCCTCCCGAGTAGCTGAGACTACAGGCATGCGCCACCATGCCCGGCTAATTTTTTCTATATATTTTTAGTTGTCCAGCTAATTTCTTTCTAATTTAGTAAAGACGGGGTCTCGCTCTTGCTCAGGCTGGTCTTGAACTCCTGACCTCAATCGATCCTCCTGCCTTGGCCTCCCAGAGTGCTAGGATTACAGGCATGAGCCACCACGCCCAGCCCTGAAACACGTGTTTTGAAAGATGCTAAGGGACTCTCTGAGCAAAACACACACTGCACAAGCACCCGATGAAACACTTCCTGGGCCAAAAACCCATCCCCGCACCCCATCAGGCATCTGGCCCACCCACAGCCAGGCCCAAGGAGAAGCTTGCATGAGGCAGGCCTGTGGGTGGGAGGGAAGGGAGTGAGGAGGAACCCACTTTGGGGACTGGCCGCCCTAAAGGCCACCAAGTGCCCCTGGACCCCAACATCCCCGCCAGAGCACGGAGTTGTTCACAGCAGGCAGAGGCGGCCTCGGTGGAGAGAGCTGTCTGTGGGGCCAGGGAAGGTTCCCCTGCCTCCGCATGCCGGGCCCCTCTCCCGTCTGGTGGGGCGCTCAGCCCTTTGCCACACGTCCCGCCATCTCTCCGTGTCAAAGTCATCGTCTCTTTCTCTCCTTTCCTGTGCTCTCCCAGAGCACCCCCCAAATCATTATTAACATTATAAATAAAAACGAGAGGCAAGTTATTAAAAGTAAAATATGCAAAGTTCCTCCCAGAACTCACCGGGCAGTTCATAAACGTGACGGCTAATTCTGCTGCAGATGCAGGCAGCTGATGAAGCATCGCCAGCTCCTGGGCTAATTGAAGCTGTTAACGAAGTGGAGGAGAGAGGTGATTATGGGGGTGCCTCTCCTGCCTGCGGGGGGATCGGAAGAGCAGCCCTCGACCAAGACGGAGGCCACGGTCACCGTCGTGTGCCCACAGCCACCCATGCCGGGGGCCTGGAGGTCCCCAAAGAGGGAACACCCTCACTGCTCACAGCCCCACTCTGCTCTCGGCTCTGGGGTCTCCATCTGGAGTCCGGCCAAGAGGAGTCCCCCACTCTCGCCTTGAGAAAAGCATTTTCAAACAGAGATTGGGACACGGTCTAGAGAGGGTTGGCTTTAGCGTGACAAGAGAGATTCTGGCTCTCCAAAGCCCTTGTCCTCAACACCCAGGCTGAGTAGAAACAACCCAGGTGTCTACCAACAGATGAGTGGATAAACAAACCATGGCACACACAATTGGATGGGACTCAGGCATAAGAAGGAATAAAGTACTGAAGCTACAGCGTGGATACAGCTTCAAAACATTACGCCAAGTGACAGAAGCCAGGCACAAAAGGTCACATAGTGTATGATTCCATTTCTATGAGACATCCAGAATAGGTAAGTCCAAAGAGACGGAATATAGATTAGTGGTTGTCAGGAGTGGGGAGGAGGGGAGGGAGGAGAGGACCTGCTTCCTGCCTGCAGGGTTTTATTTTGGGGTGGTGGAAATGTTTTGGAGAAGGCCAGGTGTGGTGGCTCAGGCCTGTAATCTCAGCACTTTGAGAGGCCCAGGAAGGAGGATCGCCTGAGGCCAGGAGTTTGAGACCAGCCTGAGCAAGAGCAAGACCATCTTTACCAAAAATACAAAAATTAGCCGCGTCTTGGCCACACCTGTAGTCCTATCTACTCTGGAGGCCAAGACAGGAGGATCGCTGGAGCCCAGGAATTTGAGGTTTCTATGAGCTAGGCTGATGCCACTCCACTCCAGCCTGGGTGACAGAACAAGACTCTGTTTCCAAAAAAAAATAAAATGTTTTGGAGGCAGACAGAGTGGTGTCGCACGGCATTGTGAATGAGTACATGCTGCTGAATCGGTCATGTGAAGAGCTTTACCTTTATGTTATGTTAATTTCACCTCAATTTTTTGAAATGGAAAGAAAAAACAAAACCTAGGCCGAGTTTTATTTGACCTCTCCACACCCCTGAAGTTGGGCTCCTTTTTAGGGGTTTCTGATTTTTCCATCAGGAAACTCAGCCAAGACCTGGCTCTGTGGTCCTGGCTCCCTGCATGACAGTGGTTGACCCGTGGGCCTCTGGCTTCTACCATCCAAGCGTCAAAAAGAGCTGCCAACCCTTCGCCCAGTGGGGGCGTGGGCGGGAGCAAGGGAGCCCTGGGAGAGAGGCCAGTGCAGCAGAGCAAAGAATCCGAAGTCAAAGGAACTTTACTGCCAGCTGGTTCTGCCTCGGCCTCGCTGTGACATCTTGAATAAGCCCCTTAAATTCTCCTGTCCTCAGTTTCCTCATCCATAAAACGGGGATGGTGATATGAGCCTCACCCTCTTTACGAATTTGTTGTAAGCGTCAAATGAGCTATGTATATATTCCTTATTGATGACTCTTCAGAAACCAGTGTATTAACCAATGAGCATTTATTAAGGAACTACGAAATTCCTGGCATCATGTTAACTGACGTGCAGGACGCGGGGGATGGGACACTGGGCGGGGCAGGCAGAGAGTAGCTCTGAGAGACAGCCCTGCCCTCCCTATAGGGCACAGTCGAAACCACTAGAAACCACTAGAAAGCAAGAGCCGTGATCTACGGCCGGTGCCGGTGCGTTGATGGGGGGACACCGAGAGTTCCGAACACCAAAAGCCCAGGGCCCGCGTCGTAGTCACACTCGGCTGGGCGACTTGGGAGTCACTGAAATATTTGGCTTTGGTGTCCTTGTTTTTCAGATGAGACAGTTAAAGTCCTCGAAGATTCTTTCTAGCTTTAAGAGTCTGACATTAAGCCAAGTTAAAAGGCAAAAGACAAAGCAGGAAAAAAATATATATTATATATATTTATATATATTATTATATTATATTATAAAACATGTATTTATATATATTAAATGCATACATATATATATATATATATGTTTTGAGACAAGGTCTCACTGTCACCCAGGCTAGAGTACAGTGGCAGCATCATAGCTCACTGCAGCCTCGAACTCCTGGGCTCAAGTGATCTGCCAGGATGGCTTTCTGCTAAATAAGTCAGAAGACGAACGCTCGTGACATGTTAGGGGGAAATCAACAGGAAAAAGATGACTGACCCAAGAGGAAAAAAAAAATACGTAAAGAACATAGAATTTTGTACAAAGGTTTTCCCTCTAATTATAATAAATAAAAATCAAAAACAGTATAAACCCACAGCAGTAAGAACAGTTTTCATTTTAATCATGGTGCGTTACTTTGCATAGTCATTGATAATTATATTTTTCATAATATTTAATGATAAAAGAAAATGTTCATAATCAAAGAGGGGAAAACAATGAAAACTTTCACAATTCCAGTTATGTTTTGGTTTTTTTCTGAAACATTGACAGCCATAGAGAGATAATAACAAAGGTGAGAATTAACAAAAGGCTAGAAGGATACACACTGAAGAGTTAGCAGTAGTTATCTCTGAGTGTGGATTCATAATTTCATTTCTCCTTTATACTTTTATGTTTTTCTGAATTTCTTCAATGGGCACATTATTTTCTAATTTAGAAAAAAATATACTTAATCTGCAACACTAAAGAAAAGCAAATTCAGAGTTTTACACTCAGCTTCATTAAAATTTAATTCTAGCACCAAAATGATAAAACCGTCACTAAAATACATTTGCAGAGGTTTTAAAAACGACTTTTATTTTTCTGTGGCTGTTTATAACAGCACCTAACTCACTTCCTAGTCGATCAGCCCACCTCTATTCTCAACTACACATACAGTTCCTCGGGGACAGCAATCTAGGCATCATCTGTGCACAGCACCAAGTACATAATAGGTGCTTGATGAATGTTTGTTAAATAAATAGTTGGTAAGAATTGAGAGATCATTGGTCTGGAAGAAATTGGACAAGAGGGTAGAGAGAAGGAGGAGGCCTTGCAGGATGAGTAACAGTGGACATTTATAAATTGATTCATCTGCGCAGTGAACCTGCTAGTCCCGGCACGGTGCTGGACGATGAGGATTCTGAGCTAGGTGTGACACCGGGCCTCGCCGAGAGGCATGACAGCTAGGGATGGAGACAGACGTGTGCAAAAAGGATGGGAATAAAATAATGAAGCAAGAGCAGGGAGCACAAAGGAAGAAGCTGCCCCTTCTGAGGGCTCAGAGAGCAGCAGGAACATCAGCAGAGAGGGACAGGCGTTGAGGACGGTGTTGGAGGGAAAGGGAGGGCGCTCACAGCACAGGCCGGGACGCAGGACAGGCCGGGAGATGGCACCCCCAAGGATGTCCCACGACTCCACCACCCTTCCTCACACCCGGGAGATGGCACCCCAAGGATGCCCCACAACTCCGCCACCCTCCCTCACACCCGGGAGATGGCACCCCAAGGATGCCCCACGACTCCGCCACCCTTCCTCACACCCGTGTCCACACACGGCGCACAGGTGGATGCCAAGGACCCAGAAGCAGGTGTGGAGCCTGGCTCGGTTCCAGAGGGCCCTCCCGTGACCAGTGTCTCGAGCCCCTATTAGTGACTCAGCAGGAATCACACGTCCAGCTCTGCCAGGGAAATTATGTTAACCTTGAGAAGACGCTCACGTCACAGTGCCATGCCCCCTCATGGTGACGACAGATGAACAGAAGACAGGTAGATGGAGGAGCTGTTTTCTCACGTGTGGTTCCCTGGGTTTAAATGGGATTGCCTTAGCTGGTGAGCTGGTGAGCTTCTCCCCAAGACTACCCTGAAAGCACATCCTGTCTATTGGATACAGGAAGGGGATTTTGGTTTTGGTTTTGTTGGTTTTCTTTTTAAA
>VBSM01000500.1:6263351-6274811 GCA_008086735.1 Cheirogaleus medius
AAAAAAAAAAAGGAGTTAATACAAAAATAAAATAATGCAAAAGAAAAAGTGCCCAGTACCATCAAAGAGCTGTAATTGGGTTTTGGCGAGATTTGGTGAAGGGACTGGGCTACACTTTCTGGGAAAGACGACATTAGAGCTGGTTTCGGAAGATATAGACATTAGACACAAGGAAATGGGGCTCCGCATGCTGCAGGGAAAGGAAGAAACCAGGAAAAAGCGCCGCGGTCCTGAGAGTAGGTGGGGGCTGGGCTGGTCGGTCTCCCGGGCATGGAGGGCGCAGGGGGCGGGACACCAGAGGGCGGCACCACCGTGGGTCGGGGCCCCTCTGACCCTGCCCACGGGAAGGCTGGCACATCCCAGCCCTGCCTCTTACCTCACAGTCCGGACTCCAGTTCTCTCCCTTACCCAGACAGACGTGAATTCACTGAGATCTTCCGACCGGCACTGGGAGTCCCTGGCCACGCTCTGCTCCCAGTTGGCATTTGTAGCCTGGTGGGTGAGACAAGACTTACCCACAGAAAATGGAGAACAAAATAAGACAATGCACGGTATAAGAAGTAACTCGAACGGCACCAAGTGCCGAACGTGCCTTCTAAGTAACCCACGCAATGAGAGGCCACAGGGGAAAAGAAGACATCGTTGCTGGCTGGGATTTTTTCGGGGACAGTTTCATGGGAGCAGTGGGACTTGAGCCGTGCTCTGAGAGAGCAGAAGTGTCTGTTAAAGGCAGGAAAGCTGTCCAGGCAGGGGCAGTAAGACCCACAGAGGGGCCGGGCGCGGTGGCTGAAGTGTGTAATCTTAGCAATCTGGGAGGCTGAGGCAGGAGGATCAATTGAGGTCAGGAATTTGAGACCAGCCTGAGCAAGAGCGAGACCCCGTTTCTACCAAAAAGAAAAGGGGGGAAAAAAACCCAGCCATGCATAGTGGTGGCAAGTGCCCATAGTGCCAGCTACTGGGAGGCTAAGGCAGAAGGATCGCTCACAGCCCAGGGGCTGGAGGTTGCTGTGAGCTACAATGACGCCACTGCGACAGAGTGAGACTCTGTCTCAACAAAAACAAAAACAAACAAGGCAACTAAACACCCCTACTCACAGCCCCCCACCCCTAAAAATAAAAAAAATTTAAAAAAAAAGAATTTGTGATTGTGCTACCTATTCAGTGAAAATAATTCAATAATAATAGCATCAAATGTCACCAAAATAAATATTAAAAACAAAATAAAGCTTTAAAAGTGAATATCCAACAACAAAAAAGACCGACGAGGCACAGAGGAGACAGTGACCAGCGGGCGGTGGGGTGTGCAGGCGTGGGGGTGGGCGGGGTTGAGGAGGTCCCCCCAACAGCTCCCGTGTTGAAAGGTGGCAGCTGCCACTCGTTGGGCTTCTCCCTGGGAGGAATGGCACGGGGTGTCGCGCTAAAACCCACTTTGCCCTCTTGCTGTTGGCAGTTCCCAGAGGACGGGGAAACCTGCGCTAGGAATGTTACCGTGTTATCCACTCCGTGGTGCGCCTTGGTGACATCTAGAACCAGGGGAGAGCGTCCCTTCTGGTCTGGGGCAGCTGCCGCTGAGGAGCTAATTGACCCACTGGGAGCACGTCACCCTGCTTGCATGTCGGAAGCAACACAGTTGGAGGGAGGACTTAGCACACCCCCAGTCTCGGCTCGAATGCCGAAATAGGGGCCAAACCAGAGGCAGCACTGAGGCACATCTAGGGGGTTCCTGTAGTCCGGCGTCCCAGCCGGACAACACAAAGGGGGTCGCTAACGTGCAGAAAAAGTACAGAATCGCCCCGAATGGCCCCGGAAGGGAGTGAGCAAGCGAGTGGGCAAGGAGGACAGCCCAGCCTGCACCACTGGAGCAGGAGCAGGGCCGTGGTGACCGGTTTCCCCAACACAGCGGCCTGGCCACAAGACGGAAGTCCCAACAGCACATTGGTTGAGTTCGACCAAAGTGCTCACATTTTTCTATATTTTTATTTTGTATCTTGATGAAAATTTGTGTGTATGTGTTTTACACTGCCACAAGATAATAGAACGACAACTTGTGTTTTGCGAGCATTTGACAGTTGGGGCATGCGTCCTGTTGCTGTATTCTTTCTCCATCTGGGAAGAGGGAGGGGGCGGTGTTCATGCTCCCTGCAGCCACAGCCTTCAAACAGCGCGTCTGTCCCCGCCTGGTCTGCCACCGCCTCCCGGCCCCACGACAGGGCCACAAATCGCAGAGGCTAAGTGCCGCTCTCATGTCAGCCCTGCCCATCCTTTTGGGGCACACGCCATTAAGAGCCCGCACCAGCTACGCTCAAGGGCCCAGGTGCAGAAGGACGAGGGGCGGGGAACCTGCAGTCTGAAGGCCACATGTGGCCATCTCGGTCCTTACGTGTGGCCTTTTGACAGAATCCAAATTTCACAGAACAGATCCTTTTATTAAAAGGGGTGCAGCAGAGAAAGATGAAGCTTTTCTTGCTTCTCTGGTGCTTAAGAAAGAACAATGTTGAAATCAGAATGCTCTAGAAGAAGGTTAAACCTCGAGCCCTGAGAAGAGGCCAGACGACTCGAGACAGGAACACGGGCCTTTCAGAAGAGTCAAGGGAATGGGGGTGGGGAGGGCGGAAGAGAAATGGACGAGCCTGGTGCATAATGTTATGTTTTAAACCACATGCCTTTTCCCAGACTAGGTTATTAAATTAATTCAGAACTTATGCTCACACTTAAAAGATTTCTGTCATATTTTATGAACACGATGATCTCAGAGTAATTTGCACTGGAAATGTGTCATATTAAATCAGGGGCACTAATAAACTTTATTACTTAAACTCCACATGGATCAGACATGGCAGATAAACCATTCTACTTTTGCACTCATCTTCACGCCATTGAAATACGGCCCCTCCTATGGGAAAACGTAAATAAACTTGATAGCATTCCCTCTGCCCCGCCATAAATGGACTCGTCTGGGCTGGAGGCGGCACCTGCCCATCTTGCTCCCCACACCCAAGCGAGAAGGTTTGACCCAGGCAAAGAGATTTCTTCGGGATTTTAAAACACTTCGACTTCCACGGCTTTATCACCTTCCATTCACTCGGGCATGGCCTTTACACTGGACCGTGGGTGACAGCTAAGAATTAATTGTTTTACACGTGCAAGAGTGGTACAGAAAGTCCTGGAAGGTGAGTTATGAGACCTGAGTTCTTCTGGTTCTGCTACCAGCTGGCTCTGTGATCTGAGCACAGATCAGACGGGAGAGTGTAATGGAAAAAGCCTAGGCCTTGGGATCAGAGGTTTATTTCCATCTAACAGATGTTTCTTGAGAGCCTAACACGATCCAAGCCCTCGGTGAGGATCTGGAAGATACAAGGATGAAAAAGAACTCAATCAGAATCCCAACAGGGCTATTTGGGAAACCAAGTTAAATTATTATAAAATATGTATAGATCTGTACCATTCTATAGATTTAAAACACTTGGTGATATTTCATATAAAAAATGTCAGAGAACGGCCAAGAGAATTAAGAATAGTGAGGACGGACTTGCCTCACCGATATTAAACACAAAGTCAATGTATTCAGGACGGAGTGTTGTTAGCAATCTCTTAAGCTCATATATGAACTTTCAACAAACAGCCCAGTGGGTGTAGGAGTTGGGGTATAAAGAAGAAAGGTTGTTGGAGATCTCTGTCCGGAGCATGTGGCCGTCCCAGGGGTCCTTACCGAGGCAGGCGGCAGGTGGCTACCTGTCCTCACGCCCAGGGAAACTGAAAGTCTTTTCTCTGAAAAAAGTTACACCAAAGAGGTTCTGAATTCAGGGAAAGGGGTTCCCCAAAGGACAGAAGCTAGAAAAAGAGTAAAAATGGGGAGATTCGATGAAAGTCTCCTCCTTACGTGGTGACCCGTAACACCATGGGCCCTTCCTGCTCTGTTTCTAGAATGCCACCCGCAGAGTGCACCCCCACCACCGCCAGAACGCTCAAGCACGAGATCAAGTGGTGCTTCTCTGGTGGGAAACAAAGACCCCAATATACTGACACGAGAGGCACACGGTGAAAAGGGTCCCTGGTGACCTGCGCTCCCCCAGCAAGACCCCTCCCCCTACACACAAACAGCCCCCACCTAAGCACGGAGAGCCAGGGATCATCAGATCGTGAAGAAATCCTTCTTGCAGAAGATACAATGGAAAACAAACCCAAGAAAGGGGATTTGGAAGGAAAATAAACGCGGCAATGATATCCTCAGAGAGATAAGACGATTTCTCATCCATGAAACAAAAGTAAAATGCTATTATTACACAGGCCCAACTTGAAAACAAGGGAGAGCTCTTAGAAATTAAAACTAATAACAAAAATAACATTATTCAAAGAGACTAAAATTAAAAGTTAAGGACATCCCATATAAATTAGAACTAAATCCAACAAAATACAAAATAGAAGTAGGAAAGACGTAAAAATCTGGTGTAAACACAAAGAGCAAAAATTTGAATCATAAGAATTTCAGCTGGGCATGGTGGCTCACGCCTGTAATCCCTACACTTTTGGAGCCAAGGCAGCAGGATCGCTTGAGCTCAGGAGTTCCAGACCAGCCTGAGCAAGAGTGAGACCCTGCCTCTACTAAAAATAGAAAAATTAACTGGGTATGGTGGTGCACCTGTAGTCCCAGCTACCTGGGAGCCTGAAGAAGGAAGATCACTTGAGCCCAGGAGTTTAAAGTTGCAGTGACCTGTGATGACGCCACAGCCTGGGGCAACAGAGTGAGACCCTGTCTCAAAAAAAAGAAACAAAACAGAAAATAACGTGTGTTGGTGAGGATATGGAGGAATGGGAACCCTTGTGCATTGCTAATGGGAATGTAAAATGATACAGCTGCCATGGAAAATGGTGTAGCAGGTCCTCAAAAAATTAAACATAGAATCACCATGTGCTTCAACAATTCCACTTCTAGGTATATACCCAAAAAAAGTGAAAGCAGAGACTCGAACAAATATTTGTATACCCATGTTCATAGCAGCATTATTCACTAAAGCTGAAAAGCGGAAGCAACCCAAGTGTCCATTGGCTGATGGATGGGCAAACAAAACATGGTATATCCATACATGGGATGCTATTGAGCATTGAAAAGGAGCAAACTACTGTTACCTGCAACAATATGGATGAAACTCAAAAAAGTATGCTAAATGCAAGAAGCCAGGCATTAAAGAGTAAATACTACACATTCCAATTATATGGTATTTCTAAAGAGGGCAAATTGGCATAGATAGAAAGCGGATCAGTGTTTCCCTGGGACTCAGGGGGGCTGGGCATGGAGACCCACAGTGAATGGGCACCCAGGAGCCTTTTGGGGTGACGGCAACATTCTATCATAAAATGATCCTAGTGATGGTTGCACAGCTGTATCAATTTACTAAACTCATCCAACTGTACACTGAAAATGGGTGAATTATATGGTATGTCAATTATAACTCAATAAAGTTGCTTTTTAAAAAAAAGTGGCTGGAATTTGTTGTTCTTTCCAGCAATTACTGTATTTACCTAAGAAATTTGTTCCGAAATTCTGAAAGTGAGCAGGGAGGGGTTGTGTGGGTGAGGCAGGCAAAATGAAAAAGATCAAATTGTCCACTGAAATGCTTTCTGACACCCAGAAGAAAGCACTGCAGGCTTTGGGGGCTGCTCTGTCACAATCCAAGAAGAGGTAGGGCCAGTGGAACCTCGGGCCCTCCCCATGCAATGGGAACGCGATGGGCAGCAACGTCCGCCCCGTGCAACTCACAGGTGCTGTTTCTCAACCTCCCCTTGAGACATCAGAACACTGGTGCAAGGTGAAGCCAGCTCCGGGGAAAGGATGGTGTTTCTCCTCACTGTTCCACTGCCAATTTGCAACACACAGAAGAAAGGAGTCATTGCCATAGAGCGATTAGAGAAAGGTGTGTGTGTGTGTGCACATGCTCAAGTGTGCACACAGTTAAACTCATGTGTAGACCCATTTGTATGTGTGGGGGGTGGGGTAGGAAGACACAAAAATATAAAGTTTCATCACAATTATATTGCACATTTTTAATTATAGGGAAAGATAAGAAGGCAATACACTCAAATGCTATTCCTGGTCGGGCGCTAATTTTTAAACTAGAAAATGAATGTTTCCTAAAAGAAAAAAAAAACTTCCCTTATTACATAGTTTGGCCCACATGCAAATCGGCAGACAGAATCTGTACACGTGAAGAGAAATGCTTAATTCAAGCTTTTGTGTAACAAAATTAATTTTAATATAAATAAGATTTTAGAAAGATAGACAATCCAGAATGTTAATTTCAAATTTTGCTCTGTTATTGAAAGAGCTATTAGAAAACAAGGAAACAAATTAAAAATACTCTCATTGGGTGAAAACAAAAACTTTTACTAGCTTCTTTGGTTTGGAAATCAACATTCCTTAACACAGCGTGGTGCTGTGGTCGTTTCGTATGCAAGAAGATGAGGATGCCTCAGATGGCAGAGGTAAACTTTTCTGTGCAGATGAAACTCCTAAATAGCAAGGTCCCAAAGATAATTCTTTTGCTTGTGTGTCCAGAATGGGCAGTTCCATATCAGATTAGCCAAGTATTGATAGAATTTCCACTTTCCCATTATGCTTTACAGACAAAACAAAGGGTGTGATTAGTTTGTATGGAAAAAGTTCATTGAAGACAAATATAGTTTTGAAGTCAAATGCCCCTTACGGGCTGTCAACCTACATGTGTATCAGTTTATGTGCATTTAAGAAATGGAGAGTAATTCCTCTCTCTCACAGTTGTCTGGAGAGTTTAATGGTGTAATGTCGGCCGGGCGCGGTGGCTCATGCCTGTAATCCTAGACTCTGGGAGGCCGAGGCGGGAGGATTGCTCAAGGTCAGGAGTTGGAAACCAGCCTGAGCAAGAGCAAGACCCCGTCTGTACTAAAAATAGAAACAAATGAATTGGCCAACTAAAAATATATAGAAAAAAAAATTAGCTGGACATGGTGGTGCTTGCCTGTAGTCCCAGCTATTCGGGAGGCTGAGGCAGGAGGATCACTCGAGCCCAGGAGTTTGAGGTTGCTGTGAGCTAGGCTGATGCCACAGCACTCTAGCCCGGGCAACAGAGTGAGACTCTGTCTCAAAAAAAAGAAAAAAAAGAAGAAGAAGAAATGCCCAACTGTGCCCAAGAAGACTATGAAGGTCGTTTCTGCTCCCAGAAAAGAAGAGCTGGTTACTGGAAACAGCAAAGGACACCTTATTCCCCACCCGACCCGCGCCCCCGCTTGTTCTAGCAGGAACAGAATTAGAGGATGCCAGAGCACCCAAATCTGGCGAGGAATCTGCTGAGTGAAAGGCAGAGCCTGGTGAACTTGGCTGATTATGAGGTCAAGGTTGCGCACTGAAGCCCCATAACGAGATTTCTCCTGGCAACAGCCATCCCCTGGCCCTGGTCCATTCACAGACATTTCTCATTGGATCAGAAGCTTTGTCAGGGGGTGGGGAGAGGAAAGATTAAATGCAATCTGCATCATAAAAATAATAATTTTTTTAAGACTGAAAACATTGTTCTTCTTGACGGTGGGGCCAGATGTCCTTTGCAAATAACAGCACCTGAGAGAGGCTGCGCAGAAGCGGAGATCCTGAGTGTACGGAGAACTGCGTTACTTAGGGAAAACATCCAGTTGCTACAACAAAAGTCAAAATAATAGCGGCTCAAACATGATAGTTTATTTCTCTCTCACATAAGAATTCAAGTATAAATAATCCAGGGCAATAAGGCGGCTCCACAATATTAGGAACCCGGGTTCCTCCCAGCACACAGCTCTGACAGCCTGAGCATGTGGTTTCCGTGTTGTAGCTCCACCAGGATATGTACCTCCCAGCCGGCCGGGAAAGAGCAAAGCAAGGCACCCCCCTTCCCCTTTGTTTAAAGGTACAACTGGAAAGTTGCACACGTTACTGAGGTTGGTATCTCAATGACTGGAACCTGGTGACAGGAACATAGGCACCTAGCTGCAAGGGAAGCTGGGAAATGTAGTCTTTCTACTGGGTGGCTATTTGCCTAGCAAAATGCAGGTGGTGTATTGGTTTCCTAGAATTGCCATAACAAAGTCCCACAAGTTGGGTGGCTTTAAACAACAGATATTTATTCTCTCACAGTTCAAGAAGCCAGAAGTCTGAAATGAAAGTGTGGGCAGAGTTAGTTCCTTCCTGAGGCTCTGAGGGAGAAACGGTCCCTGCCTCTTTCCCAGCTTCTGGTGGTAGCTGGCAATCCTTGGTGTCCCTTGACTTGCAGCTGCATCACTACAATCTCTGCCTCCATTGTCACATGGCCCCTGTGTCTTTGTATACAAATATTCTTTTCCTTTCTGTTACCAAGACGACAGCCATTGGACTTAGGACCCCTAGGTCGAATCTATTTAATAAATAGTATGACCTCATCTTAAATTTGAACATATCTACAAAGATCTTATTTCCAAATCAGGTCATACTTACAGGTCCCAAGAGTTGGGACTTGAACATATCTTTGAAGGAGACACAATTCAACCCACAACCAAAGGGGGTTGCTGAGGGAAGAAGAGGAGAATGAATATTAAAGGACAATAGCTCCCTTGCCACAGGACACCAGGAAATCATCGCATTGGAGAACAGCCACTCCTGCGCCAGAGTTCTCACACCTGTTCAGCCCTGTTACCCACAAGTGAGCCTGACCAACCTCCCTCCTCTGCAACCTTCATCTTCTAGGCATGGCACATGTCTTGTGTCCCCAACACGCATCTGTTCTGCTCCCGCTGGTCCAGGTCGTGGGATGTCCTCCCGTGCTCTCCCCTCAGCCACGCCCCAACGGCTTCAGGGACTGGCTTTCCCTCTGCCCCACCCCACAGGGGCTGACAGCTGCCACCCTGTGACTCTTATGGAACATAGGCACTTGCCTTCATGGGTGGGCCCTTTTCTCTATGAACAAAAATAATAATGACTTAAATTTTTATTTAAATGTTTCTATTATGCTGGGCACAGTGGCACATGCCTGTAGTCCCAGCCACTGGAGAGCCTGAGGAGAGAAGATCCCTTGAGCCCAGGAGTTTGGGTCCAGCCTGGGCAACATAGAAAGACCCTGTTTCTAAATAAATAAATAGATACGTGTTTATATTTAAAATGCATTTCATGACTGCACTGTTATAAAGATGAATGTATGAATGTTATATATAAAAACATTTTCTTCAACTTAAAAGATTTTTTTCTCATCATTTTAAAGAAATTAAAACATTTTCATGGGTCCTTGAAAGTATGACGGGCACTGAACACTGTCCTACCTGCTTAATGAGTGAGTCGGCCCTGCTGAGGAGGACGCGGAAAGGGAAACAGGAAGAACACCAGCCCCTCATGTGACCACAGACTTCCGGTCAGATGTGGACAGCCCCATCCCCCACCCCCAACAGATTGAACAGCCTTCGTGTGCTCTCACCACGGCTCGGGAACGTGCAATGGGGCACCAAACAACCCGCTGTTAGGTCAGGAAAGGTGACCTCCTCTCAGAACTATGAAACAAATGTCCCTCACCCTGACCAACCGTGTTCTCACCATTGATGTCAAACCCAACATGACTCAAAAAGAGCGGCCGCCCACAGGACATGGCGGATACACAACCTTTATCAAAGGGGAAGAGAAACCCCTCCATTCTTCAACACCATGACCTGTTCAATACTTTACCACAAATCTGACTAATCCCCAAGTACACTTCATCCCAAACTAGTCTTCCTTACTTTATAAACCACATAGGTTTCAAATCCACTACTTCTTGACAAGTTTAACTTCAATTCAAAAACTAATCTGTAAGACACATTTGCCAGGGTGGCCAGCTCATCTTAGTTTGTCCAGAACTTTCCTGGTTTGGGCAATGAAAGTCTTGTCTCCCAAAAAACTCCTTCAGTCCTGAGCAAACGAGGGCAGTTGGTCAACCTATAATGACATCTAAGTTTCGTCATTCTCTTCTGAATGTTATATGTTTAGACCAACAAGATGAAAATCACTGAGAAATTTTTTTAAAGTAGTAATTGTTCTGGAAAGTTCCAGCACGGTCCAGTGCTACAGCTCAGCAAGACACTAAATGTGGGCAAACCAGGTCCCCCAGCTCTCCTGGCAACTTTAGTGTGGGAGGGAATAGCTGCAAGCCAGCTACCTCTCTCCCGGGCTCCCGGGAATGGTCTCTTTCATAAATATTCTAGAAGAATTGCCAAAGGAGAAGAGGGATTTGGACAGTGGTTCTCAAACCACAGTGCACTTAAGAAAAACCTGAGGAACTTGTTAAAAATAGGCATTTCTGGGCCCAGAAAGTTTAGCTTGGGAGAGTCACTCTCTTTAGCAAGTACCCTGGGTGACTCGACGCATGGCGTTGGCGAATCACACTTTTCAAAACTCTGGATTAGGGGGACAGCTGTAAAGCTCACTTCCTCTCCTGTCATAGGTAAAGCAGGACAAAGTTTACAAGAAAGGAAGAGGGAACCAAGTGCAGTCACGAAGAGGGAAGCAATTAGTGTTAGGACTACTGTTATCTCAAAAGCACTTTCTTATAAACCTTGAGATTGTTGGAACATCTAAAGCAAAGCCTATCTGGGGTGATCAGGGTAACTGTGGTCTACGTGCACACGCTGTCGGCACACAGATCTCTGCAGCTAAAATGTGCACATAGATCACGGCACACATGACAGCAGCCATTAAAGTGCCGAGTATGTAACAGGCACTGATAAGTGTTTATTCACATACATGTCATGGGTGTCATGGCGGGGTGTTTAACATGTATATTAACACGTCAGCTAATGTTTTGTCCATGTGAAATCTGAGATGGGCATAAGATAGTCAAATACAGATGACAGACAGACAGCTGGACAGTGGAGCCTACAGCTCTGGGATTCGGTCAGGGATCAGGTTAGGACTAGAGATGCAGGTTTACGGAGTTATCTGCATACAGGGATGCAGGGAGTACAGATACAGATAACTGCATACAGATAACTGTATGCAGATACAGATAACTGTATGCAGAAAACTATAACAGCCTCCAGGGCATCCGTGAAACACAAGCCACAGGGGCGGGGTTTCGTGCCAAGTGAAGGTCACAGGCCTCATGACCTCACGAGCATGCAACTGAAGAGATTAGGCTATCCATAAACAGAAATTAGAATGTCTTTGTTCATGAGCTCAGGATACAGCTCAAAGGCCACATGAGGAAGTCCTTTGCCTCTCGAGGTAAAAACCCTAAATCAAGTTATCCCTCAGTGCAGGAAGCCACAGGCCCCAGGCAGAGAAGAGCTCAGTCATGCCCCACAGACATGAACAGGAAAGATATTCCTGAAGATAACATCCCCAGGGGAAGGTGCACTCAGGCCCAAATCACAAACTATATGAGGATCCAAAACCAGGGCAGGCAGTTTACAAACCTCACGATTCCCCCACCCCACCCCATCCCAGAAAAAAAAAAAAAAAAA